>CM035436.1:69467140-69569640 GCA_020310875.1 Ceratopteris richardii
AAACATGGAGGGGGTAGAAAACAGTCCGACACACATATTTCAAGAAAGAATCACACACACAAGCTCTTGGAGAAGAAGATAATCAGTTGGAAAGCGGCGAATTCAAAAATCAGCTTCAGTTCTCACAATGGCAAAAAGTTCTTTACAGGAGTCACCAAGTGACTTATATACATGTGCCCTAAAATTGGTCCTTTCACACAAGAGGCTGGCACTTTTATTGAAAAACACTAACTTCCTACTATGTTACAAGGATTATGTTACAGTAATTGGGGCTTATGCATCTAGAAGACTCCTCTAGTGCATTTACATGGCTTCATGAGGTTTTCATAGAATCTTGAAGAAGAAAATTTATGCCCATAATTTGAAAATTCTTGGGGATCCCTTTTTTGTGCTCCCTTTCTCTGCAACACCCTCCCCCTCTTTGTCTTTCTCGTCCCTTGACATGCTTTGCTTTTTTGTCTGTGGCTTGTTTATTGTTTTTTCCATACATGCACCCAACAGTCGAGGAGATAGTTGGGACCTTCAGACAATTTGTTACTTTATCCGATCCTAAGTCCAATGCTTCCATCGTCCCCTTGATATTCATCTGGGTTGCTGTGATAATGTATTAACTGTCATCTTCCAGTGACTCCCCTCATTTTTGAGGAGGTCTTCACACAGATAACGAAGAACTCTCTTAGAGTACGTGCACGCAGTCCTTCAACATGGAGATCGATGCTTCTATGTCCGCCCAGGCGCGTGGTAGCTCTATCTTAATTCTCCCTCTCTCTCTACCCATAAAGGGCAAGCTTCACATTACACATATGAGTGCTACTTGGCAATTAGGTAATTATCTTGCTTATCCATCATAAGAGGAGGTTCTCACCTCTCCATTATGATGCTCCATAACATTTCCTTCCACTTAGTTCCATTTTTGTCCTCAAAAATGGTATTGGAAGGTCTAAAAGAAAGAGAGAAATATTAGAACTACCACTCCCACTATATCCCCATGTATAGCAATACATGGTCATATCTCCGTGTTGTTTCCCCATATCCTTCCCCTTAAGAAGACTCTTGGGAAGGTAATCTAAAGTTGGGAAACCGTCTCTGAAGGGTGCTAACCCGCTCCCATGTGGCACTATCTTCTGAGTGCGTAGTATGCTCTCAGGCTCATGTGGAATAGATTGAACAGAAATAGGCTCTACTACCTCACTATCTAGAATGAGGTTGTCAGATTCACCCAGCCTTTTCTTAAGCTGGCTAACATGAAAAACTGGATGGATTTGACTATTCTTTGGAAGTTGGAGTTGGTAAGCCATCTTTCCTATCCTCTTAAGTGTTTGGAAAGGTCCACAATACCTAGGAGATAGTTTTGGATAGGGTCCCATCTTCATGGTTTCAGACCTAGATAGAAATCTGAGATAGACATGCTCTCCTACCTCAAAGTTGATATCTCTCCTTTGAGGGTCAGCATAGGCTCTAGGTCTATCCTGAGCTCTCCTAATGTTGTCCTTAGTAAGTCTAAGCATATCATTCATCTCTTCCAAGAAGTCCTTTGCAGCTTGAACCTTTTCATTCTGCAAGCCTACTGCATAAGGAGCTCTTGGTTGAAACCCATACATAAGCATAAATGAACTATGCCCAGTGGAAGAGTGCTTGGCACTATTATATGCAAACTCTACTATAGGTAAGTACTCTTCCCAATAAGTTTGCCTTTCATTCACATATGCTCGAAGCATATCCTCTAGGATTTGGTTAACCCTCTCTGTTTGCCCATCCGACTGTGGATGCTCGATCGTACTCATGCTAAGTCTCGTATCCAACATTTTGAAGATCGCTCTCCAAAAGTGGCTAGTAAACTTCCTATCCCGATCAGAAACTATGTCTAAAGGAAGACCATACAACCGTTATAAGTTCTCTACAAAAAGTCTAGCCAACTCTGGTGTCTTCACTGTAGTACGTGTCGGAATAAGCCTAGCCATTTTGGTTAACCTATCCATAATTACCCAGACTGAGTCGTGCCCTCTCTGTGTCTTAGGTAATCCGACTATAAAGTCCATGGAGATACTCTCCCACTTCCCATTAGGAATATCCAATGGGTGGAGTAGTCCTCCAATCCTCAACCTCTCAGCTTTGTTGACCTGGCATTTAGTGCATTTAAGCACATACTCTAGGACGTCCTTATGAAGTCCAGGCCAATAAAACTACCTCTTAACAAGATCATAAGTCTTGTTAACTCCTGGGTGTCCCGCACTAGGTGTGTCATGACACTCATACAAAATATGCCATCTCATCTCAATATTTCTAGGGACACACACCTTACCTTTGTATAATAGATATCCATCATGGACAGTGTAATTCTTCCACTTGAATCCTCCTTGAGTACCTGTTGATACTCCATCCTCAGTGGAAACCCGTATATCACGATCCCCATTCTCTATGGCTTCCCAAATCTCAGAATATGCAGGATCAAGCCTACATTTCCCTCTAATGGACTCAAGTAGCTCACTAGTGATCTGAGTAAAACTCAGTCCATTGAGCATAGGCATGCAACTAAGTGAATCAGCCACTACATTAAACTTTCCCTTCCTATACCTAAGCTCATAATCAAACTCCTGAAGGGTCTTTGCCCATCGGGCCTTACGACCTTTAAGGTCTGTTTGATTAGAGAGCCACTTAATGCTCTCTTGATCAAACACTGTCATGACTTTGGCACCATATAAATAATGACGCCACTTCTTCAAAGCATGGACAATTGCATATAACTCCTTCTCATAAACAGAGTAATTCTTTTGAGCTGGTTCTAGTTTCTTGCTCTCAAAAGCTACTGGTCGACCATCTTGTACTAAAACCGCTCCTATGGAAAAATTACTCACGTCAGTCTCAACCACAAATGGTTTGTTGGGATCTGCTACATGTAAAAGTGGAGCAGTAGCAATTGCTACTTTCAACTTCTCCATACTTTGCTTTTGTTCGTCTCCCCAATGAAAGGCTTTCCCTTTCCCTTTAAGCTGTTCCGTCATCGGGACAACAATCTTGGCATAGTTCTTAATGAATCTTTGATAGAAACCTGATAAACCTAGGAAGATCTGTAGCTCTTCCAGGTTCCTTGGATGTGGCCATTCCATAATAGCCCTTACTTTTTCAGGATCCATCTGGATTCCATCCTGGGAGACTATATGCCCAAGGTATCTAACCTCTGTCTTGAAAAATTCACACTTTGATTCCTTAGCAAAGAGTGAATTTTCCCTTAGCACTTGAAATACCTTCCTCAAGTGTTCCAAATGCTCCTCTCCTGATGCACTATAGATCAGAATGTCATCTAGAAAGTCTACTACAAAGTGTCCTAGATAAGGCTGTAAAACACTATTCATGAGCTTCATGAAAGTGGCAGGAGCATTGCTGAGACCAAAAGGCATCACCAAAAACTCATAGTGCCCATATCTAGTCCTAAATGCAGTCTTAGGGACATCCTTTGACCTAATCCTGATCTAATGATATCCTGATCTAAGGTCAAGCTTGGTAAAATACCTAGCTTGATGTAATTGATCAAATAGATCTTCCAATCGAGGCATTGGAAACCTATTTTTGATAGTTACCTTATTAAGTGCTCTATAGTCTATACATAATCTCATAGAGTCACCTTTCTTTGTAACTAGGAGCATTGGCGATGCCCAAGGTGAGTTATTAGGTTTAATGAAGCCCCTATCTAAGTAATCGTGCAACTGCCTCTCAACCTCCTCATGTTGAGAAACACTAAGCCTATAAGGCGGCCTACAAATAGGGTTAGTGTTAGTAACAACCTCAATGGCATGGTCAATGTCCCCTCTCTCAGGTGGTAGCCCTCTAGGTAAGTTAGTGGGAAAAACATCTCTATACTCAAACATAAGATCTTTAAAACTTTTAACCACACACTCTTGCAAAAAAGAATAGTAGAAAGTCTTGTTCATATTTACATTTGTAACATGAAAATATACATCAGATGAGCTGTCTGTACAATGCTCCATATCTTGACTATACAATAAAAACATCTCCTGTACATGCTGAGAATAACAAAGACTATACAACTCTAGTGATGAAATGAGAGGTGCACTAGGTACATCTCTCTCTCCCTGAATACAAACTTTACTTCCATTCTTTTCAAATTCAAGTGTGTTGTTTTGATAGCTGCATTTAAGTGTGTCTCCCAACCCCCATAGCCACTCTCTTCCTAAGACTAGATCTGTCCTCTCCATATTCATAATTTGGAAGTCCATAATCTGTATAATCCTGCATTTTGACTTCCAAGTTGGATACCATAGTATCCCATATCCTCTTATCTTGCCCTTGCATCATAGATACAATGTATTTATGTGCGCTAGGCTGCTGGGGAATCTTTAGTTTCTTGACCAAAGAATAGTTTATAAAATTATGAGTGGCAGAGTCATCTATCATGACCCGCACCCTGGTCCCGTATACACTACCATGCAATTTGACTAGGTCATGTGGTCCAAACTACGGTAACCACAATGACTGAGTCAAACAATAGGTGTGCTCTATATCCTCATGCATCACCTCCACTCCCTTGCAGCTAGAGCTGCCATGAATAGGAAGAGTCTGCCCTAGGTGGACCGCCTTTTTGCCCTTTGCAGGGGCCGTACTATACTCTGGTCCTTTTTTCTTCTCTTCCCCTTCTTGAGTGGACAGTTCCACTGTGAATGGCTAGGAGACAAACACCTAAAGCATAGATTCTATCTTTTGGCCCTCTCAAACTGATCTGTGGGTAACCTGGCCCTTGTGATCTTTGTTTCTTTATAAAAACTTTGTTTTTTCCAAAAGGCAATTTTTTCTTGAATTTAGTCGTACTAAGAGGCTTGAGGGGCTGATCCATCTCCATAGGAGTATACTATTACCGTAAGTGTCCATGTGAAAGGCCAAATGGCCACCGGACACTTCTTTGTATATGTTCTTTAATAAAACATATAGTGGCCTGGTCAGTCACGGACTGTAAGTTCGATCGCATTTGTAAGACCTAAGAAGTCTGTCTTCGTGCTCATTGTGTACTGTGTTTTTTTGCGTATTTTGCAGGTCTCTGTGCGGAGTACCGTGTGCGGCGTCAGGAGGTTGGTTTTCTACTCCGAGCATATCGTCGGGGAGCTCTCGAGAAGGAGAGTGCAGTGCGATGCATCGCCATCAAACACTTCACTGGTATCAGAGCAGTTCGAGGCAAAAAGCTTTGTGCCTTTTGTGCGAACGAAGCGAGCACCGGCTTTCTCCCAGGCTTACGACTAAGGCGGCGACTAAGGCGGCGACCAAGGCATAGACCTTGGCATACCTTGTCATCCGAGTCACCGAAGTCACCGTTGGCGCCGTTGGCTGCACGCGAGGGAGGACCTCAACGATCAAGGAATATAGAGGTTTCCGGTACTTCCCGAGAGGTCACCCATCCCAGTACTGTTCCCCCCAGAGCTCGCTTAACCGTGGCAATCTCTTGCCACTAAGCTACACTCTTGTGGTGTTTGAAGAAGGGGAAAGACTAAGGTTGACATTACCTTGAACAAGTTTTGGTCCCTCAAAGCTTCATTTTCGCTTTTTAAAGCCTATTTCTGAAGCAATTTTGGGGTGTTTTTGGAGCCATTTCGGAGTACCTTCGCACGTAGTTCTCTTCACACAGGTCCAAGAACATCAAGAAGAGTGTTCCTTGTACTTCTCAGACAATAAATATCAACCTTTGGGGCTGTATTTTCAGCCACACTCGTAAAACTACAAGTTTCTTGAGGGGTTTTTCAGTTTTGGTGGGAGCAATCGCTACAAATTTATGCAGGTTTTTTAAATCCTAAAACATCAGAGTTGACAGACACTTGCAGGTGTTATTGGCTAGTTTTTGGGCTGTGTATTCAACCTTTTAGTGCATTTTACTGCATATATTGAGCACACACACACCATGTACGCTTTTGTGGATACTGCTTATGTACGTCCATGTGGGCATTGATATAGCGGTTACGTTCTTTGCATAAAGCCTTTCATGTTTGATAAAGAGGGTCGTGGTGAGGTTTTCTTAACTGGGAGACACCAGATGTCGAGGTCTCTTCGGTGATGCAGGTGGAAGACTTACCCAGCCTCGCCATAGGAGATGTATGATAGTTGTTCATAGGTGCTCGATAAGCCTAGTTGGCTTCTATTGGGTAACTGATTATATGCAGTGGAGTCAGTGATTCACTATGCAGTCAGTACTTGCAGTTTTATGATACTTTGACACTGGTCATATGCTAATTTTGCAGAGGATACTCTTGCAAAATTTTTCCATATTTCTGGTTTAGTCAACTATATAGTGGTCGATTTACTCCTTGATACACTTATTTGTTGGTGTTTGGACTCTTCTAGCTCCATTATCATTCTATTCAGTTCTCTACGATCATGGCATCAGAGGTCTCAGGCACATCCGGTGGATCAGGGTCTAGTGCTAGCGTTCCGAGGAGGAGCTATAACTTGCAGGGCAAAGATCATTTTGAGATCCGAAAATTTGATGGCACAAACTTTGCTCTATGGAAGAATCAGATTAAAGATGTGCTGATTCAAAGAAGGCAATGGAAGCCAGTAAATGGGATTTCAAAGAAGCCTGCTGACATGGATGAAGATGATTGGGATGAGTTAGATGAAATGGCCAGGTCTACCATTCGCTTGCACCTGGCAGATAATGTTTACTTTACAGTATTAGACTGTGAAAGTGTAGAGGAGCTTTGGAAGAAGTTATGCAATACATATGAAAAAGAGACGGCATCAAATAAAGTATATCTGATGAGAAAATTATACGACCTTCGTATGAAGGACACAGATAGTGTTGCTGCTCATCTAAATGAGTTTGATGCCATATTCTCCCAGTTACAGGCTCAGAAAATGGATATGGACAATGAAATGAAAGTAGTATTGCTGTTATGCACCCTGCCATCATCATGGGATACATTTTGCACAGCTATTAGCAATAGTGCACCAGGTGGTAAACTCGTCTATGATGACATATGTGGAGCACTCTTGAGTGAGGAGATTCGTAGAAAATCTATGGTTGGCACTCAGAGTGGAGATGCATATAATGTTCGTGATTCTTACCAAGGAAAGAATCAACAACGTGGTAGGAGCAAGAACAAGGAAAAGAATGGTCAACGGAATAAGAGCAGAAGTAAATCAAGGAAGAGGGATATTGAATGCCATTATTGTCATAAGAAAGGACACATGAAGAAAGACTGTTATGCATTAAAGAATGCTAAAGGTAAAGGACAGAATGTTGATGGGCATGTTAAACAGTTACCTGCACCATCTACTTCGACTGTGAAGATTGAAGAAAATAATGCTATTTCTGATGATGCTGATGTGTTGACACTTGATAGTACTGTGCCATCTGAGGCACTTATGGCTGATTCTCTTTCCCACACCTGGCTGCTAGATTCTGGTGCTTCTTTCCATGTGACACCACATAGAGAATGGTTCTCTAATTATGTAGCAAAGTCTCTTGGTACCGTGAGACTTGGTGACTCTTACCAGTGTGATGTTGTGGGGATTGGAGATGTGGTTGTGCAGTTCATTGATGGTTCAAAATTTACTATGCATAATGTACACCATGTACCTCAGTTATCACGCAGTTTGATGTCAGTTGGTCAACTTGATGACCTTGGTTACAAGGTGGTCTTCTATGCTCAGTCCTTTCGTATATCAAAGGGCAATATGGTTATTGCAAAAGGAAGCAAAGTTGGCTCACTTTATCCTTTATTTGTATCACAGAAAGAACACTTGTTAGCTGTTACTGAACAGCCTATGGCTTGTATTTGGCATGGTCGTTTGGGCCATATATCTCGTAGTGGAATGGAAAATCTTTCTCGTTCTGGCTACTTACCTGTGTTATCTTTCTCTGATTTTTCATTTTGTGAGCATTGTCAATATGGAAAGCAAACCAGAAATGTGCATAGAACGCACATTGACTCTTCAATTCAGGCTTTAGATCTTGTTCATACAGATGTGTGTGGTCCTATGCCCACTAGGTCCTTAGGTGGTTCTCTTTACTTTGTCACTTTCATAGATGATGCTACTAGAAAAGTCTAGGTATATCCTATCAAATCGAAGGATGATGTATTCCCTACTTTCAAAAAATGGCTTGCTTCAGTTGAGACTGAAAAAGGAACTAAGCTTAAGGCTTTACGTTCAGATAATGGGGGTGAGTATACCTCACATGAATTCAGCCTTTTCTGTCAGTGTAGAGGGATTCGTAGAGAGTTTACAGCTCCTTATACCCCAGTACAGAATGGTGTAGCTGAGAGGATGAATAGAACTATTCAAGATAGAGTAGTATCTATGTTGCATCATGCAAACCTCTCACAAGGTTTTTGGGCAGAAGCAGTATTGACTGCAGTTCATGTGATTAACCTTTCACCTAGTACTGCCAAAGGTCTGAAAGTGGCACAAGAGTTATGGACAGGGAAACCACCATATTATGATCATCTTCGAGTTTTTGGGTGTGAAGCATATTTTCATATACCCAAGAATCTTAGACAGAAGTTGGACCATAAGTCAAAGAAATGCATTTTTCTTGGATATGGTCGAGAAGGACAATTTGGATATCGCTTATGGGATCCTGAAACACGGTCAATGATCAGAAGTAGTGATGTCATTTTTAATGAGTCTAAGATGCATAAACAGCCGATTAAGGAGGTTGAAGTGAGAAGAGTGGTGTTTGAGGATACTAGTCCTCCGGTTAGCATGCACAAAAATGCTGCACATAGGGATGTTCAAGAGAATGTCCATTCAGATCAGTCTGCACATGTTCCTGTTCCGCAACCATTGAGACGTTCTGCACGTGTCTCATATCCACCTGATAGATATGTTCCAGGTCTAGATTTTGTTATGCTAACAGATGCCGGTGAGCCCTCTTGCTACAAAGAGGCTATGCAGACAGAGGATCATGTCAAGTGGGAGCGTGCCATGAAGAGTGAGTTGAATTCTATTCACAAGAATGGTACTTGGGACTTAGTACCTTTGCCAAAGGGCAGGAAAGCTTTACCATGTAAATGGGTATATAAGTTGAAATTCACATCAGATAGTGCTTCTCCAAAATATAAAGCACGACTTGTTGCAAAGGGTTTTAAGCAACAACATTGTGTTGATTTTAAGGAGATCTTCTCTCCAGTGGTCAAGATGACTACTTTGTGCATGTTGCTTGGATTTGTTGCAATGGAGGACTTAGAACTAGTCCAAATGGATGTGAAAACAGCTTTCTTGCATGGAGATCTTACAGATGAGATCTATATGGAACAACCAGAGGGTTATGTAGTTCTTGGCAAGGAAAGTCTAGTTTGTAAGCTCAAGAAGAGCTTGTATGGACTTAAACAGTCTCCTAGATAATGGTACCAAAAGTTTGATGCTTTTATGAAGTCCCAAGGCTATTCTCGGAGCAATGAGGATCATTGTCTCTACACAAAGAGATGTTCTGATGGTAGCTTGATATGCTTGATACTTCACGTCGATGATATGTTGATTGCTGGGAAGTCCTCTTATGATTTGTCAATTCTCAAAAAGAAGTTGAGTCAGACATTTGATATGAAGGATTTGGGAGATGCCAAACATATTCTTGGCATGCGCATTACTCGTGATAGGAGTAAAAGATGCATATACTTGTCTCAAAGTGAGTACATATCCAAAGTACTTCACCGATTCAATATGCAGGGTGGAAAGGCATTGAGTACACCTTTACCCACATATGTGAAATTGAGCAAGGATGACTGCCCCAAATCAGATGAGGAAAAGGAATTCATGACCAAAATTCCCTATCAGTCTGCTGTTGGTAGTCTCATGTATGCTATGGTAGCTACGAGATTAGACATTGCATTTGCAGTGGGAGTTGTGAGCAGATATATTTCTAATCCTGGCAAGAAACATTGGGAAGCAGTCAAAATGATTTTGAGATATCTGAGTGGCACTAAGGACAAGTGTCTATGCTTAGGTAGAGGGAAAGCATCCATTATTGGTTACACAGATTTTGACTATGCTGGTTGTGTAGACAATCGTAAGTCTAAATCAGGGTACATTTTTCATTTTGCTGGAGGTGCTATCTCTTGGAGATCTCGTCTTCAAGAATGTACAGCTGTTTCCACCATAGAAGCAGAGTATGTTGCAGCAAGTGAGGCATGTAAGGAAGCATTGTGGCTTTCTCGTCTTGCTTGTGATATGGGTTTGCCTCAGCATGTACCTCACTTGCTCAGTGATAGTCAGAGTGCCATTGCTTTGGCTAAGAATCCGGTCTATCATGCAAAGACCAAACACATTGAGGTGAGGTATCACTTCATTAGAGATTGCTTAGCCACTGAGAGCATTATTCTTGAGAAGGTTCACACTCGAGATAATGCTGGAGATGCTTTGACTAAAGCTCTACCACAGGATAGCTTTCGACACTGTTGTCACTTGACGGGGGTTACTTGATTCTTGATCTTACGCAGTCACTTGTATACTGTGTAACATGCCCATCAGGGGGGAGGTATAATTTGTATACTTACACTCAGGTATTCCTTATCATTCTTTCTTTTTTCTCCCATAGTTACTCTGGCCATATTGGCCTTTAGTGGGAGATTGTTACCGTTAGTGTCCATGTGAAAGGCCAAATGGCCACCGGACACTTCTTTGTATATGTTCTTTAATAAAACATATAGTGGCCTGGTCAGTCACAGACTGTAAGTTCGACCGCATTTGTAAGACCTAAGAAGTCTGTCTTCGTGCTCATTGTGTACTGTGTTTTTCTGTGTATTCTGCAGGTCTCTGTGCGGAGTACCGTGTGCGGCGTCAGGAGCTTGGTTTTCTACTCCGAGCATATCATCGGGGAGCTCTCGAGAAGGAGAGTGCAGTGCGATGCATCGCCATCAAAATACTTCATATACTGAGGACACTTATGGTCCTCATAAATCTGTGCATATTTGATCGCCTCCTCAAACGTCTTAGGCGCATTCCTTCTGACTTCCCTCTTTATGTCTTTATCTAAGCCCCTAACAAACCCTCTGGTCTTCTAGAAATCATCTAAGCCCTTAAGTTTGAAAATGATCTCTCTATAGTGGATAGGTAGACTAAAAGAGGCCTACCTCTCTGTGTAATCCTATCCCACTAATCCCAATTCCTCTCCTCCTCGTTCTCAAGAAGAAACTCTTTAAGAAAAAGAGTCTCAGATTGAGTCTAGCCAGTAGGGATAGAGTTCGCCTCCTTAAGACTCATCCACCACTTATAAGCACGCGGGCCAAGGGAGAGACTCGCCTCTAGCACACATACTCTGGTGGGGTGCCTTGCAATTGATGCTTGCCACTTTTGTAAAAAAGTATAGATTGCATCCTTGTTCCTATCTCGGTCATCCCCCGTAAAAGTAGGTGGCTTCAAGTCTTTCGGGAGGGGAGCTTCCCTAGAGCTCTCTCCTTTGTGCTTACTAGGAAAAGAAGTATCTTTCCTAGTGAGCTCCAAAGTAATAGGAGGGGTTTCTCTTTCCTTCCTAGCTAGGAAAGAGGTGACACTTGTCTCAAGTGAGATCATTTGAGACTTAAGCTACTATATAAGAGATGTGATGCTACCAAGATCTTTCTCTAATTTAAGGATTTGTTTTTTCAAGTCTATGAAATGGTCACAAGTGACAAACTCATCTAACAGTTCCTCATAAGTATACTCTTCCTATGAAGGCTCTTTCTCTTCTAAGTTTTCTTCTACTTCTTGCCTTAATTCTACTTCTTCCATTCTAGAATCAGGGTCCTCTAGTTGCTCTTTAGATGGAGAAGTATGTTCAACTACTTGTTTACCTTTAGATTCCATGTTTTAATTCCCTTCCCCCGTTTTCTAACTAGAGTATATGAAAATGAGTGGAAGTAAAGCTTAAATATGCAAGAAGAAGAGAAATATATCACAAGAGCACTTCCCTGTTACAAAGTAAAGCTGCGGAAGCGAAATCCAAATGATCCTTGAAGCTTTAGGTCGCTGATCTCTAGGCCCCAAAAAAAATTGGAAATGTCCGGTTGGTCCAGGGAGGTTCTAAACACCAAAAACGATCTAAAACAATGCCAAAACCACGTGCGAATAGCCCCAACCGGGCAAACTGAGTAGAACTGAGCACCTTTTGAGATATGATAGTCCTCGCCAGTCCAAGAAATGTAGCCCAACACCTGTACTTCAAAAATTTGAGACTATCTCAAGTGAAAAAAGTGAATTTGGACACCGGATGACGAAAAACTAGGCTCGAGAGTGGCCGGCTAGTTCTTGCTGAAGCGTTGTAGAGAGATTTTGGTTGGCCAAATCTTGCCCAAATCCAACAATGATGGTTTTCCAGTGAAGCTTAGGAGTGTAGCTTCGTAACATGACCAAAATTTTTGAAATCCAATATCGTGTGAGCAAGCTATGGTGTGGAGAAGCCGGGTAGGTCAAGAGTAGGAAGTGAAAATACTAATTTTCTTGAAGTAGTGACTTTGAGAAGCTCAAAACTGAGGAACTGAAGCTTTTCAAGAAAAACGCATGACCATAGCCCTTGTCCACAGCCCATTATACATAGGTGCATCATAATTTTCCGCCAAATCTTGATCCATAGCGTAAATTCTCTCCCCAAAGTCAAGAAAAATTTTGAATATTTCCTAACCTTGAGCTTGAAGTCATTGGAAATCTGAATAGGACTGAATTGTTGGTTGAGGAGGTCGACTATCCCACATATGCTTTGGTCAAGCGGAAAAGCAAGCATATAGATAAGGCTATTCACTTGGATCTTTCATCCATGAGGAGGGGAGGAGGAAAAGAAGAGGGAGTTCCCTCTGTGATCGTGGGCGGCAGCTGACGATCGAGTATTCTCTCTCTAATTATGGGCACGTAGCTGGCTGCTGAACGCCGATGCCTCTGGTTCGGGTACCAATGTATTAACTATCATCTTCCTGTGACTTCCCTCATTTTTGAGGAGGCCCACAGATAACGAAGAACTCTCTCAGAGTACGTGCCCATAGTCCTTCAACACGAAGATCGATGCTTCTATGTCCGCCCAGCCGCGTGGTAGCTCTATCTTAATTCTCCCTCTCTCTCTACCCATAAAGGGCAAGCTTCACATTACACATATGAGTGCCACTTGGCAATCATGTAATTATCTTGCTTATCCATCATAAGAGGAGGTTCTCACCTCTCCGTTATGATGCTCCATAACATATAATTCAGGCCACCATGCACACACCTAGTGGCTAAGAATGTGACTATCTTAGTGAATCTTTTTTGCTTTTCAACGTCTACCTGTTGCTAACTTTTGGCCTTTGGATAAGTCTTTGTTCTCACACAGTTGGTCCTGTTCTATTGTTGAAGCCTGTTTACTTCTTTTCACCGCATGCACCATTTGGTAGGTGCTGCATCGGTTTTTATCTTTTGGTTGATGCTTCAAAGGTCCTATGTTTAATCTTTGTTCACACACTTCGGGACCTCCTTCTTTCGCGTTGAAGCCTGATGGGTGCCCGTGCAAGGGTTTGGGTAGAGGGTGAGTTATATTCATTGGACAATTTTTCTTTTTGATTTTCTTCTTCTTCATCTCTTGCATGATTCTCCATCCACATGTCCCTCCTTTTGAACTCTGTCATCCCAGACAGGCTTTGGCTAGAAACATGAGTATGTCTAAATGGCGGTTTGCTCTCTTTGATTCAACAGATTGGCTTCACATACCATGAGTTCCTTCCATTGGGTTGATCTTACTCCATCATTTGGTGTTTGTCGATGATATGCAAAGAAGCTTAATTCATAGGCCACCAATCAAGCATTTAAATTCAAAGTCATCTTGACAAAAATTTCCAAGTTCATTTCAAAAAATCCTGTGAAAAATGCTTCTTCAAAAGTCAACATATACTGACTCGGTAGAAACATTAAGCATGAGTATATGACCCCGATAGTAAGTCGTCTAGGCATTACCGAGAGATAGAAAACTGAGGCATCTTTTCCTTGGTTAATGCTGATGAAGTTAAAAAATATATATTGAGCATGTTTGAAGACTTTCAAAATTGTGAGTAGCATGCTCAACACTTTATTCGTCATCCTTGTTGCTAGGTCAAGAACTGTAGCATACCTTGAGAGCCGAAATTCTATGGTACATACCATATATTCTTCAGTAGGTAAGTAGTTATGTGGTGGGCTTGGTAACAATGGATAGAATTGCATCCAAGATCTTCTTTTGGGTACCCGGGAAAAAGATGGATTTACTTGTAATAAATATGGTGTAGATTCCCAATGCACCCATAGAGTCGGATTCTTTTCCAAAAATTTCCATCTCCAGATCGGATATGCTTTGTCAAATTCTTCTTGTGTATAAGAGAATGTATCTATTTTGAATTCTAAGTCTTGATCTGGTTCGTTTTGTGTAGTCCTCTTAATGTATTGCCTGGTTTCTTCTTTTAATAGGCCGTACGGTACACTGAAGGGCTTCAAAATTTGCTTTAAATTTTTGCTTTTGATTTTGGCCTCTTTCAGTACTCTTACTACTTGATCTTCAAATTGTCCCACAAGTTGGGACACCAGTAGTGCCTAGTCATTTCGGCTTAGTTCTGCAATAGGCCGTGTATTTCTATCCGCATGCTTTGCTACCTCTTCCACGTGTAGTGGTGACTTATGTATGCCAGGGGAGAAGGAGATGTACCTCAATCTCCATAGTAGCCGCTTGAGAGTTTAAAACTATTGGTGTCTGCATTTGATTGGTTTGTAATAATTGAGCCCACAACCTTTCAATGATTGCATCTTTCTCAATTATTTCGTAGCTGTTGAGAGTGCTTCATTACTCTACTGGAGTCATTTACCAAGTAAAGCTACTTGATCTGCATCTTCTTTACATTTCTCTACGATTTTGGCTTCTGCAGTCTTCCACCTTTCTTTAAACTCATTTGTGTCATACATGTACTTTCTTTCCCATTCTTCTTTTTACTCTTGCTCTTGCTTTAGCTGATCCGCATACTTGGCTATCTGAGCTTCTAATTCTTGTGTATTGTTTTGATTACCTTTTGGCACTTTGAGTGGTTGGTTGAGTAGAATTGCATTCATTAATTCTTTGTTCCTGATTCTCAACTTGTCTACCTCGTCCATGCATACTTTTATCTGAGCTTATAAGATTTTACTTATATTTGATATATGCACCTTTTCGGTTTCATTGGCCTCATATTTGCTTTGAAGCTCCTTAAGCTGATATTGCATCTTTTGATTCTCTTCATTGAGTAATGTGCATATTTCCATAGCGTTTTTGGTTTCTTGTTCTTTATTTGTAAGTGCCTATTGAGCATGCAATACTCTCACAGATAACTCTTGATTGAGCATTTTGAATTGATTTATTTCTACTAATGCTTTGTCATAATCACTATCCATTGTCGTCGAGATTTTCTCTCCTCTCTCACTCATGAAGGCCTACAGGAAACACATTCGGTGAAGGTAGCCAGAATTCCCTAAGAAGCCCAAGATGCATCAAGGATGTCAAAGGGAGTTCACATGCAAACTTTGGAAGAAATCGAGCAAATCTAGGGTAGCGGTCAAAGCTGGTCAAACTTTGGAAATTAGGGCAAAAATTTCAATATCTCCAAATCACATGAAAATTCATATACTTGTAAAGCCTATCAAAGACAGTGTATAGCCCAAATTTCACATGTAAATGGAGTTTCTAGCACATTGATATGCCATGTGCATTTTGAAAAAAAAGTAATTTTTCCACTTAGACCCTACAAAATCTTGTATAGGAATTTTTGTTAGCCATATGGTTTGGCATGTATAAAGACATATGTGGCTACATATTTGTACAAAGTTTCAAGGCTATCAGAGTTTCCTAGACACCTTAATGCCACCTTGCAAGGTTCCAAATGTAGTCAAACTTGTATAAGGGAGATTTAGATAAAAGTTTCTTCTGCATATTCTTGAAGGAGATCTTTGGAAACATAGTCCTACAAAGTTTCATCTTCACCAAAGCCTTTTTAGAGGTTCAAAGAGCACAAAGTCCAGATTTCATGGTCACCACAATTTTCTAGTTTAAGCAAATTGAAGGGTTGAAGGGCTGTCACATGGTGAAAGCTGATTGAGCCATGTTGGACGATCAAGATGAGCTCATATTCAAGGGTGGAGATGAACTTATGCTTAAAGCAAGGAGAATCCACGAGTTTTGTTCATCAAAGAAGACTTGTTTCATAGTTAAAGATCAATAATGCAACTTTTCTCTAAAAATAGTGGCATATCTTATCCGAATTGATGTCAGCACTTATCCGACGGTCCATATCATCCCAGATCCAATGGTGGAGAATGAAGGCGCCTAAATTTCACTCCTTTACACTAGATTTGATAGAAAGAACAATTCCAAGCCATTGATTTGATTAATCAAATGGTTGTAATCGAAAGTAGTGATCCTAGAGTTGAGAGTTGATTTCTCTAGATCCAAGGGCCCAAATTCATTCAAAAAACTATATAAACCCCCCTCCAAACTCCTAGAACATCATTGCTAGGCATCCATATGGCTCTTGCTAGCTTAAGGTTTCCTTGAGAGGATCACCCTCGGTTGAGCGAGTGAGGATCCAAGGTGGGCTAGTATGAGTATAGTACCAAGTTTCAAATTTAAGTTAGAACTCCAATCTAGGATAGGCTCTTGAAACCAACACCTCTATCTTGACTCACCCTCGGTGGAGCGTGTGAGTGAGTTAGAGCTGGTTTTAATGAGTCTAAGACTTCTTTAGTTAGACGTACGAGCCTAGAAATACATAGGGTCAATGAAGTGGAACTCATCTTCTTACGTGTGACATTCGGTTGAACTCTCATGGTTTGAGGGTCGGAACAACCTTTGATCAGTAGACTTCTTAGCTTGACGTATCACGACGATCTTATACATGTATCTTAATTCAAATCCTTTTAATTCATGTCACTTGTCACTTGTCTCTTGTCTCTTGTCTCTCAGTCTCTTCAGTATTTTTACATGTTTTCTATTTTCTTCTATGTGTGAGAAGGCTCCATAGTATTGCGTTGAACCAATGAGGATGTTTCATTGAGCTTGTGATTAAACTCTATCATCATAATTCACTTGCATACATATAATCCATACATACCCATACATATTGATTAGTTTCTGAAAGTGTATAAGAAGCTCCAATATTGGACCATTCTTCCTTTCGAAACTGATTTATGTGTAAGGATTCCATCTATTCTCGTCATGCATACATATCATCCAAAGAAGACTATGCATATGGATTAGAATTAGGAAGTGTTTAATAAACTCCTTCAATGGACATTCTTCCTTCCAAATTTGATTCGTGTGTATAGTTCTCTTTCATTCTTATCATTCATGTTCATAAATCTAACTTGCACTCCTACATTCCCATTCCCATAATCATTTCAACATCCCTCTCTTCTCTATACTCAACATTAATTTCACTTTCACGTACTTAAACCTTCCAACATTCATTATCTTCATACACCCTATGTGTGCCACGACCGGACCCGATCCACCCGGATTGCGATCACCTCCACATTTGAACTCGACGTGAAACGCTACGTGGCATTTGCTTCTGATCTTGTTGGGAGGTTGTGATCCATATCCTTTGTTTCATATTTTTCATTCTCATCATATCACCATCATCATTCGTGATTGTTGCACTGGATTTCTCACAATATCATGCACATCTTCGTCGTGAAGTAAATGCATTTTCGCTTATTCACATAAGATGGAAGAAGGATTCAAATATCTTATTGTTGAGAAACAAGGCCAAAGAATAATCTCTTCTATGTTGAGAGAGAAGGGAAAGTTCAATGGCATCAACATTACAAGCTGCTTAGATTTGTTTGAAGAGCAAGATATGATTTTTGGTCTTCCCGAAGATCTTTTGATATCATTCTTTGAAGGAATTGTTGATAGCTCTATCATAAACCGTGTCACTCAATATGATACTCTTCCTTGGAGTGATTTTAGAAACGAGATGCTCAAAGAATTCTATCTTGAAGATTATAGCCAACATAATCGAGATGGATTCTTACGATGGGTCAATTTCCCAAAGCTTGTAGCTCTATTACTCACTTACAAAATGAGTATATTAGACGCTATGAACAACTTCTTGATGAGGATAAGATAACTTTGGAACCTGATCTTGTGATCAATTTTCTTAAGCTTCTTCATCCTCAAACTCGTAGGGAAGTTGAACGACGATTAGAAGAGCCAAATAAGCGCTATGGTCTTACTCACAATTGGCAAAATGTGCATAAAGCAGTAGAGGCTATAGCCCATAGACATCAAAGACAATCCATGCTTTATGAGCAAACTAGTGTTCCTCAAGCTAGCCTTCCACAAACTAAGAAGCAAGTTAGAGAACAATCCCATGCTATGGTTTTTGACTCTACTCCTATTCCTCAAATGATGGAGCCTACTCAAGGTTTTAAAGTAGAGCCAAATAAAAGTGTAGTTGACCAATCTCAAGTGGAAATTCTCACTAAGCAAATGGAAAGTCTTATTGCTACAGAATCCAATTTGGCCAAGATTATAGATGCTTTACATTCTAATTACACCAAAACTTTCCAAAACCAAATGAACCCAATGTCTTTTCAAGAGCCTAATCAACATGTTATAGCTACCAATCAAAATCCACAAGTAGCTCCTACTCAAGCTGTCACTCTAGCACAATGGTGAGTACCAACGTTAGAAGATTCACCTCATAATTGTCAATCTGTGGAGACGTGAGGACTAGTATGAAGACTATGAGCAAGTGAAGGCACAAGTGTGTGAGTGAGAAGCACCCACGCATGCACACACATACACACACACATGCGCACACAAGACAAGAACAAGGAGAGGAACAATGGAGTTCTTTGCATTAGTCAAAAAGTCTCTTACATAAGCTCAATTCACAAACAATCTAACCTCAAAAATGAGCTCTCTAGCTCTTTTTATAGTTTTCTCACTAGCTTTGGCCTTGTCCAGACCTAGTGTCCGGCCTAGTTAAAAATTAGGTTCTAGAGCCTATTTGAGGGCTCAAACGGAGTCTAAAAATTATGAAAATTGGTACGTAGCTAATTCTAATACTCCTCAAGCTCAAGGACTCCTCGGCTTGAACAAAATGGAGTCTATTCTACCAAAAACGGGATTTACAATGTGTGTGTGTAGTGATAAAAAATCACTTGAATTGGAAATACTTTAAGAGAAAAATTGATTGGGCCTTGTTGCTGTATTGTGCATGACTGCTCCGTTGTGCCTGTATACTCTTTATATGACTTGGATTCCAACACTCCCCCCTTCCTAGCGTCTGTCCCCCCTAACAGACCTCTGCTCTATAGGGTGGTTGATATAGTATTGGATGACATTGGTGGCTAATTCATGTTCTCCTATCCTTAAGCCTCTTGCTAGGTCTGCTTCCAATGCATCCCAGTTTATGGCACCGGGGACATCTGGTTGCGGTGTGGTGTAGTACTCGGAGTACATGGCTTGTTCACAAGCAAAGAGATGGAGCAGGTGTGTTGGCTTAGGTGCAAACACTTCTGAGTGGTACTCCCAAAATCCTGATCGGAACATTTCTTCAAATGTTTGTTTATAGCATGCGGGAAGATACTTTATTCGTGCATGCCAAGCATAAGCTACTCGAATGTTGGGGGTGGTGCTCATGTCGTACACTAAATCGTAGTTTCCATTAGTGAACCCCGATAGCCGTATCTGTGGGGCTGCCGCATTTCGAAAGGTTTTGAGGACTACCTGCATCATATCCAAAATCTTAAGCATCATTTGGGCCGCCACATCTGGCATGGGCTTCAATCGCGACATCCAACGTCGAATTGTTCCCATCATGTACGCTACTGACGGTGGTCCCTGTGGTGGCGCAATGTATGGATAATTGAGCCATTCCTTGCATTGTGCGTTATTCTGGACCTTGATGCTGAATGCTTTCCATGAGCGGCATCGTGGAACAGGGCCATAGCATGGATTATAGAGGAGATGTAATGGCGCATTGTTCCAGGTGCGGAGCATTTCAGGATAGGTTTCAAGAAGTTTCTGCCGCCATGTTGGTTGACGGATCTTGCCTTTTTGCACCTCTAGAGGAAGGTCTTCGGGTTGAAATTGGGTTGCGAAAGAAGGTATCTTCCCTATGACTCTCTGTATTTCTGCATTATAATCTGCCAAAATGATATAGTAAGGCCTGTATTGGAGTTCGGATGAGAGGATAAGGCGTCTCGATGACAGGTTTTTGAAGTAATTGGATTGTAATACAGTCTCTTCTATGACTCTCATAGCCTGATTTTGCACGACGGTTCGCTCTTCATGTGAACTCCCGGTTTCCTCCACTTGTCGTAGCCATGGGGGTCGTGGTGCTTCAAATGTGTCCTGACCTTCTTCTGTTTGTTGACCTCCTGGGAAGGGTTGTGGGTCGTATTCTTCTTCAAATGTTTGTTCCACAGGAATTTGTACTATTTCTTCGTCGGTGGGAGCCTCTGGAGGGGAAGGTGGTCTCTCATATTGTAGTAGACGTGCTTGCAATTCAGTGACCTGTTTCTGGAGATCTTTTAAGGCTTTTGAGTCTGTGAGAAGTGAAGCCGCGGAGGAGGTGGTTTGAGAGGCAGCTGTTGTTTCTTTTTGGTGTTTCTGCTTCAGTTGACCCAGTTCCTCTGATAGCTGGTCATGTGCTTCAAGCAGCATGGCATAGTCTTCCAATATGATCTTGATATTGTCGGGGGTCACTGCTTGAAACTTTGATGGGCTGATGGGTGCCCCTGGTGTGCTTTCGATGGCTGCTTCTAAGTTCTCTTGGTTCTGTTGCTGTAGGCGTCGATTCTCCTCATGAGCAGCTGCAAGGTTTCTTCTAAGAAGTGCCATATTTCGTTGAAGTCTTGAATTGCGTTCTAGTTGTGTTTTTAGATGGCCTTCTACCACTTGTATTGCTTCTTGGTCTGTATTCTGCAACTGTACTTCCAATACACTATGAGCCTCTTGTAAAGTTTGGAATTGTGTATGGAGGCGAGCATTCTCCTCTTCTACTGCAGCAAGACGATTTTGTAGCACCTCCGAGTGCTCTTGCAGTCGTGCGTTATGTTGCTGGAGCTGATTGTACTCTGTCCTTAACTGTCATATACATGTGAGCATGATTTCCAATGCATTTCCTATGGATGATGGTGTGGTTTGTACAATGGAGGATGCATGGGAAGGGGATTGGGGAAGGGGAAGAGTGAATGATGTGTCTAATGGAGATGTGTGTATCGGTGAAATTGGTGGGGGGGGAATGGGAGAAGGTGGAAGTGTGGGGGGTGGGGGAGGTGCCGTGGGTGGTGAAATGTCCATACTTTCAGGAGTGGATGCGAGTGTGGGGTCTACCATATACGTTGGAATGGTAGGTGGTGTGTGTGTGAAAGTGGTGAATAGAGGAGAAGTGGGGTTGGGAGCTGAAAATAAAGGGAATGGTTGAGACCTGGGTTGAAAAGTTCTAGCAAGGAAGGCATGGAGGGATTGGAGAAGTGGAGAGATGGGGGTTGGGGGTTGAGGTCGTAGATGCGGAGAGGTCATGAAAGGTGGTGTGGTAGTAGGGAAACCCATGAATATGGATCTAGAGTCAGGATGACCTATGGCTGAGGGCATGGGGGATGGTTGTCCTAGGGCAGGCTCTATGAGCGATTCGGTGGATTGTGTAGTGATGGTGGTTGCTTCATAGATTGGGTTTTCAAAGGTGGAGAATAAGGTGGAACTAGAGGTGGGAGTACGGAAGATGAAGGTTTGTTCGGTGGGTTGAGTGGTCGAGGTGATCTCCACGGCTTCTATTCTAGGAGGCAATGGTGGGGGTGTGGGTGGTAGTGGCTCAGTTGATTCATCATGGGTGACTAGGTGCTCTTGGCTAGCGGTTTTTGCTGCTTGGGAGGTTGTGTCAATGGGTTCGGATGTAATAATCGGCCCTTCTGCCGTTGTAATGGGGATCTGGATGTTTTTACCTGACCGTGGTCGTGTTTGGAATCTTCGTGGATCATATTGAAATGGAGATCTCCTAATGGCGGTCCAAACTGCTTCTACTACCCCATATGTTTCTGCCATCAATAAGAGACCTTCACTGTATTCTGAGTCAACTCCTGCTTCTTCCAAGAGTTGAGTCATGAGTACCCTACTGCTCTGTTTGGTGAGCAGTTGTTGCGATCGCACCCGTTCCATGATTTGATACAGCCTTCGGAGTTCTGCTGTATCAGCTGGGGCTTCTGTGGTCTCCTCTTCGTCTGCTCCTTCTTCTTCTAGGTGTCCTTGTTGTTGACCTTGCTGATCGTCACCCCAATGTACATGGCGACCTTTTGTGGTTTTTCTTCTTCTTTGGGAAGATGTGCCTTGTTCTTCTGTATCTAAATAAAACTCTACATCAGAGAGTTGTGTACTTTGTAAGAATGCTTCGAAGTCATGGGGATCCATCCCTTCAGCATCTCCAGTTGTAGCAAATTCAAATTCAGATGGAGCAGGATGAGCCGAAGGGGCAGCTTGTGTTGTAGTTTCAGATCCAGACCTGGGTATTCTAATGGTAAAGGGAGGTACAGTGGCCCTAGTGGCGATACTTCAGGAGTAGTCAGAAATTCACGTGTCTGGACACAAGGGATCGAACCCCTCATGCACTTGGATTGATGTGTGGACGTCTTGAGCTTCTTAAACATTTGTAATTGTGCCCAAGTTAAGACACGTTCAATGGGTACATCGTATGCTAAGCACCGGTAGATAATGCGTGTGATAGCACAGCAACCGTTCACCACTAATTTCCTAGAAGACCTTTTATTTGCTTCATACAACTGCTCTATAATCCATACAGGAAGCTTTATTGGTAACGCACGTCTCCGCTAAGTAGAGAGCAAACCAAATTCTTTTTTGCGGTTGTGTGAAGCGGTCTTGACCGGGGAAAGCAAAATGTTGCATGCACATATGGAGAGGGATGGACACGTTTGGTGTGAGTGCTGCCATGTCTTTAAGCTTCAGTAGTTTCCTATCCTTCATGTTAGTAGGAATGAGAGCATCCTTCTCAGAAGGTACATGTGTGCCGTGCATATTCAAAGCAGAGCTCACCAACTCCAAGGTAAGTTCAAACCTCTTTAACTCGTTGTTGCCCAGCAATGAAGGCAGAACAAACGATCCTGGTTTGTCCTTTTCTCCATTAGCCTGTAATGTTGAGACCAGATAGTAGCATCGGAGGAGGTCTGGTTTGGGTGATGGTGCCTCGAAGTACTCAGCAAGCCCTGCACGTTGCCATATGGTCTGAAGATCTTATGTGTTCTGTAGAGTCTCAAACTCCTTGGAGAAGAATTGGAATCTGACCCAAGATCTGTCATACTCGCACTTAGACTCCCATATATACTTGGCCTCTCCTAATGGGCCTGGCATGCCATTGAACCAATGAGAATTGGCATGGACTCTTTCTGTGATCCCTGTGGGTGGATCCGGTACCGGGATCTGATAAAGGTGTTGCAGCTCCATAGGTCGTTCAGTTGGTGGCACATCAACAGGTAGACTATCCACATCAATTCCTGTAGTAATTATTCCTGCCTGTGAGCTCGGACCTGTTGCTTCTGCCATGAGAGTGCTTGTAGTTGCTGATGCTTATCTGCTAGAAGAAGAGAGAGGCACATTAGCATTGCATTGGAAACAGGATGTTATGGTGTTCCCTCCACAATACCAACATGACATTTCGAGTGGTTAGAGGCTAGTGGGTGAAGTGTTCATGATGTGTGTACATGTGGGTTAGTAGGTTAGGGTTCACTCTAGATGCATACTTTGGTTGTGCAATGTTCTCAGAATGCACCTACATCAGAGGGGAAGGATTTATAGAGGTGGGTCAGGGGGTTTGACATGGGGTTTAGGTCTCCAAACTTTGATGCTGGAATCGTTGCTTTTATTGGCGATGATGTGTGAAGGTTTGCAGACTGGAGTGTGTTGGGTTTGGGACTTTTTGGGTACCCATTTCCAAACATTCCAAGGCGTGACCGAGAATGTGGTGGTGTGGAGTGTAGATGGTTGCCTTTGGATGGGAGCCAATAGGACTCGTGAGTGTTGGTTTGATCTTGTGATTGGAGGTGAAGTTATTTGAGCTAGTAAGCAGGTCTTGGGCACCCATATTTGTCTAGCTTTTGGGATCACCTTCATCGACTGCTTTGGAACCCAAACAGAAATGGTTTGTCTAGATTGATGTCTAGGGTGCTCCTTCACTGTAGTCCTCGACACTATAGCTTGCTTGATGCCTCTTTGGAACCCTGTCTCCAAAGCCGAGGGTTGTTTACCTTTGCGTATCCAGATCTGCTTCATGCCATGGGGTATTCTGTATTGTACTGGTTGGTGTTCATTCTTCTTGGTCCTCGGGCTCCTCTGTATCTTGTATTTTCCGGCTTGCTTTCCTCGAATTCTCTTTGGAAAAGAAGGGAACTCCTTGTTGACTTCTGTACCTTCGTCATGAGTGGCAATCCTTTGCACCATAGAACTTTGGTCAAGAGTAGCATGGTTCATTTCAGGTGGATTCCTGGAAGGACCAGGATTCGGTGCCTCTTCTAGCAGCCTATGTGCTTGATTTTCTAATTCAATCGTGATGTGGTTTTGGCCTACCCATGCCTGAAGAAGTCCACTTCTTAGGTTGAGGCTGACTGCATGATCATAGATCCAGTCTTGGCCCAAGACAAGAGGTTCAGTAAGATCCTCGTCTTCACACACTAGCACTTTGACTGCCATTAGCACCTCTTGAATGTAGAGGGGAAGTTCCACCTCACCAATGCAAGTGGTTTCCACACCTCCCAATCCTATGAGATATGCTTCTATAGGATTGATTTGTAATTGCAGCTCTTGGTAGTAAGAAAGTCGAATTGCACTAGTGGCTTCCCCTGAGTCAATTAAAGCTCTCACTGTCCTTCCACTCTCTCCTTGTCCTACTTCTAGGGTTACAAAAGGCCGTCGGTCGATTATTCTATGGGAACGTCCACCTGAAGCCTCGCACATGGCCATAGGATAGCCTACAGATTCTTGAGTGTTAGGCCGAGACGGGTCTCTGCCTTGTCTCCTCAATTTCATTCGTCGGATGCGTTCTAAAGCTTCTGCCTGTGCTTCTTCTCTAATTCGTTTCTCTTCTTCTTTACGTTTCTTGGCAGTGTTGAGTCGATTTAGCATCTCTTCAGTCAGGGGTTCTTGATATAACTTGACTCTGCATCCACTTATGTAACTTGGTAGAATATCACCCTCTAGAGTGGCTAGTTGAACTGCTCCACTTGTGGAGATTCTATTGATAATCATTGGCCCGTAACCTCTCTTCTCTAACTTCCGTGCATGTTGCTTCAAGGTGTAGATTAGGACTAGGTCTCCTGCTTTCAAGCCCTTATCCTTGATGTGTGCATCGAAATATGCCTTTTGCCTCTTCTTGGCTGCATAAATTCCTGCTACAGCCCTCAATCGTGTTTCACCTAGTCGTTCAAGATCGAAGATTCTAGAGGACAACTCATGGCCTATCCAATCATGCTCTTGTGCTACTTTCAAGGTTGGTATAAAAAATTCCAATGGTAGTACTGCATTCTGGCCGAAAACCATTTGGAAGGGCGTGGCTTGGAGTACCGTTTTATAGGCAACTCTGTATGCCCAAACAGCATGGTGTAGCTGTTTGTCCCAATCCGAGCGTTTGTTATTCACTAATTTTGTTAGCACATTGCATAGAATCTTATTTGTGCTTTCCGCAGTGAGTCCCTCTATCACTGACTAGCTCTATAGGTAATCCATACCTGGTGAACACATTCTCAAACAAGAACTTAGCTGTTGTTTGTGCATCGTTCTTTGTTGTGGCTTTTACTTCTATCCACTTGGTTAGATAATCCGTGGCCACAATGATATACTCAGCATGTGAACCCTTAGCTGGGGGATTAATAGGACCAACAAACTTAGAAAATGCACGTCCACCCATCATAGGTTTCAATGGCATCTCATCCTTGCGTATAGGATACTGAGTTCTTTGACAAACATCACACCGTTTCACATAGGTATGTGCATCCATGTGAAGGGTCGGCCACCAGAAGCCTGCAAATAGTATTGCCTTGATCACCCGATCTAGTCCAAAGTGTCCTCCTGCTACACCTTGGTGAGCAGTTTCCAAGATCTTGAGATATTCACTCTCATGGACACATAGTCTCAAGTAACCATCTTTACCACGCTTGTATAGATTATCACCAATGATTGAGTAATCTAGGGCTTCTTGTTCTAGACTTCTTTGTCTCGTCAAGGTCATATCTGGAGGGAATGTTTTCTTCCTCAAGAAGGCTACTAATGGTTCACTCCAATCTGGCACTATGGGCACTTGATAAAGAGTGGCATGTTCCACAGGTGGTTTAGTGCAACAGATTGGCCATTCTTTACACATCTTATGTACATCAGCTTCCATAGTAGGCCAATGCACTCCGAGTCTCCTTAGTGTCTGTAGGGTTCGTTGTTTTGAGTAGTGTTGCTCTAATGCACCTACATGTGCCAACTGCAACCATTTAGCTTACTCATCCTCTTCCACACAACAAGCCAATATCCCTTGATCTGTCTGTTTGTACATACTTCCTGCCATGATATGGTACTTCTGGGCTTTTACTACCTCTCTATCTTGAGTGTTTATGACTGGGTGATTAGGCCCGTATGTCAATACTGGCACTAATGGCTTAGCCCACTGAGGTACAACTTCCAAATTAAACAAGTAAGCATCAGGAAGGTCATCCGATACTCCTTGTGGGGCTTCTCCCGATGTGAGCCTAGAGAGATGATCTGCTCTCAAATGAGTCTTGCCTTTTCTCACCACTACCTCAAAGTCATATTCCATTAGTAAGAGGAACCATCTCACCAATGTACCTGTGTTGCATGGCATGTTCACCAAGTACAACAGGGCCTGATGATGAGTAAAAAAATTTAAACTTATTTGCAAGCAAATAGTGTCTAAACTTTTTAACTGCATATACCATGCCTAATCCTTCTTGCTCAATGGTCGTATAGTTTCGTTCAGCTGCATTCAACTGTCTACTCGCATAGGCAATTGGAAGATCCATATTACCGTCACCAGTAGGTTGTGCAAGCACACATCCAATGGCATAATTGGATGCATCCACATGCACATGGAAGGGCTTATTCCAATTTGGTGTAGTCAAGATTGGTGCTGAGCATAATCGCCGTTTGAGCTCATTGAAAGAGTTCTCACATTCCTCAGTCCACTCAAAGTTTGTCAGAAGTCCATACAGAGGCTTTGCAATGATGGCATACATGTGAATGAAACGTCTGTAATAACCACAATGCCCCATGAAAGCTTGCACTTCCTTGACATTCTTTGGCCTAGGTAGTTCTGCAATAGCCCTCACCTTCTCTTTGTCAGTGGAGATGCCGTTCTTTGACACTATGTGTCCTAAAATCTTGCCTTGCCTGACCATGAAAACGCACTTTTCTGGGTTCAGGCAGACTTGATATTCTCTACATTTGTCAAAGATTTGCCTGAGTTCAAGTATATGTGTTTGTCTAATGTTGGAATGAGCATAGAGATCATCAACATAGACTTCCAAATTCTTTCTCAGGAACTCTTTAAACACATGGCACATCAATCTCTGGAAGGTTGTAGGAGCATTGGTAAGCCCGAATGGCATTACCCTAAAAGCGAATATGCCCCACTCTGTGGCAAAAGCCGTCTTATGCTGATCTTCTGGTGCAATGGCTACTTGATTGTAGGCAGAGAACCCATCTAGGAAGCTGTACACTTCCTTGCCGGCTACCCTTTCTAATAAATGCTCGGTGATAGAAAGCGGATAACTATCCCTGATAGTGGCAGCGTTAACCTTCTTCAAGTTAATGCATACACATAATTTACCATTCTTTTTGGGCACCACTACAATGGGGGACACCCATTCAGTGTGCTCAATTTCATAGATAAATGCAGCTTCAACCAAGCGGTCTATCTCTTCTTTGATCTTGGCAGCATAGTTGTCATTGTATGTGTATGGCTTTTGTTTAGAAGGTCTGGCCTCTGTGGTCATGGGAATCGTATGGGCGCATATGTCAGGGTCTACACCTTTCAAATCTTTGTAGCTCCAAGCGAATACATCTCTGTACTCTCTTAGCAAAGCTATCAGCTCATGCTCCTCTTCCTCAGTGAGGTCATGTCCTATGTAAGTGCACCTCTCTTATCCTTCTTCTATGGCTACCACTACCTTCTTGGTGGTTTCTTTGTTATCATAGGCCTCTCCTGCTCATGCATCGCGTTTTGGCATTCTTACCATGACTCTCCTATCTTCTATTGCATACTTCTTGAAATTTTCAGGGACCTCAAAGAGGGATTCTTCCTCCTCTGGTGCGGCTTCTCTCTTCTTCCTTTTCTTTCCTTCACTCTTAGTGGTCACTCGTGTGGTTAATCTCACATCATTAGTGAGCTCTTCATGTCTCTGAGGGTAAACTTCTACTTCATAGAAATATTCTTCGTCTGATGCAAAGGGTGGATCCATGATGATTGACTCAAGATCGGAGTCACTTGCACCTTCAAATGCATCAGGGCTAGGTTCGCATTCTTCTAAAACTGCATCTCCCATGATTGGCTCTATGGAGAAGACAGAAATGTCATAGCCATCCTCATCACAGTGGGGTGTCCATTGCTCTTCATTGATGGCTACATCCATAGTTGCTAGAATTTTTGCCTAGCCGTGAGATTCAAATTCTTCGTCCGGAAATACTACAGGTGCATAGGCTGGGTCTTGAACTGATCTATGTGTTTCCTTCGCACCTACCTCTCTGGTTTTTTCTCTTTTCTCCTCTTCCACTGCCACTTTACACATCCATAAGTGAGTGTCTTCATGCATCCATGAGGATCTTGATCGTATGGAATGCACCGATTCCGTATCATCCTTGGCTCTATGGATGGGGTTCCATTGGATAGGAGGGACATCTCTATGAGAGTAATCCTTGAGATTGACTTTGGTTGTAACACCTAAGTGTTGCAAATACAAGGAATTGGTTCCCCAGTTCTGTACCACTTGCAAGTGTCGCATAAAGGGTCTTCCCAAAATCATCTCGTAGGCTTGGTTTTTGCTAAACTCGCATATAGCAAAAGTGTGCTCGAACTCAACACCACATGTAGTGAGAGTTATGCCTTCTAGCAATCCCAAGGGCCTCTCAATATGGCCATCGGCCATCTGCAATTTCATTCTCGTCGGTCGGAGTGCTGGCTTGCCCCAACACTTCCATAGGGAAGTGGTAGCAATTGCAACTCCTGCACCTAAGTCCAAAATTGCTTTGGTTGTGTATCCCTGATGGGTAACTGGGAGGTAGGTATTTCCTTCTTCTCCTTCACTCATGTCTCCTATCTTATCCAATGGTATTTCAGGCACTGTTCTATGAGATCCTACCTGGGAACGCGATTTCGCTATGTCTGGCACTTGTTTGGCTACATGTTTCCACACTTCTGGCTTAACTTTGAGTAGCTCTTCTAAAGTGAGATTGCACTGCACTTTAGTGTTCTTTACTACCTCTGTATTCCTAGGTACGATTGAATCTTCGTTTCTTATCATGACTGTGGGTGCTCTCAGGCAAGTAGACTTGGTTTCCCATGGGCCTGTGAAATGTGGTAACTCTTGCAAAGAATTAGACTCAAAGTCTAACCTCTCATGAGAGTGGGCACTTTCTTGTTCTTCATAAATAGAAGGGATGTCCTGTGGGAACTGATCATGTGCGTCATCCACAAGTTCTATGGGAGGAGGGACTTCACTCTCCTTTGCCCACTTCTCTTCTTGAATCTCTTTCAGGAACTCTGGTGAATACCTATTCATAGAAGAAGAGGTGTCTGGTTCAATGGAGTTAGGCACATAAGCTCCCTCGGAAGGAATGCTTATTCTATCACTTGCCCTCTCCTTAGCCTGGGAGGTGGCTCCTTTTCCAGACTTTGCAAGTAACCTCTCCAATCTATCCAATAGATCATCAAAGTGCAATGGTGTTCTGATGGGGTTAGAGCCATTGAACAAGCGACTGGCTTCAAACATGGCTTGCGCCAATTTGACCATTTTAGCACAAAGCTTTGTTTGCTCTATCTCTAGATCTTCTCTAGGGTAACATTTCTCATGATCTGTTACATTGGGACCTTCTTGGATTCTAGCCTGATATGCTTTAAGCATCATGTCTAGATCTTCAGGAGTGGGATCGGCTAAGACTGATCCTACTCGGGGTGGTGGTTGGGTTATGTGTGGTGGATTGGTGGGTGGAGGAATGAAGGGTGAAGGGGATGGTAGTGGTGGGGATGTGTGAGAGTGCGTTTGAGATGTGATTTCTATGATTTTGGCTTTGGTTTCTTGTAGACTTTCCTCAAGTTTGCTCATCTTTCTTTCCCATTGCCTTTTCATACGTTCACGGCTATCTCTCCAAGCTCTTGTCCTCTTCTTATTCTGACTCTCAGTCTCGCTAACCTCCGCAGTCTTCTCCTGGCCTAAGTCTTGGTTTTGCTTAAGTGCCTGAGCTCTCGTGATGACTTGTACTGGAGCCGTGGAAGTCACACTTCTTGTGGAGTCTACCACTAAGCCAATAACATTGATAGGAGAAATTTTTGGTATATTGGCGGGGTTCTTGGGACACTCTCGTAACAAATGCTCCTTTCCACAATCAGGACAAAAGCCTTGAATTGTCATAGATTGGGTTTGTGTCGGTGCAGGTAGAGGGCAATCACGAATGAGATGATCTCCCTGATAATGATAGCATGGCCCTCTAGGGAATGGAGGTCTCATCGGCCTAGGTTGGGATCTCGAGTTGGGGTTGGCATACATGACGTTTGCGTATTCTGGCTCCCCACTAGATTCATTCGGTTCTTCATAATAATATGACTCACTATGCTCTGGTGATTGCATGTAGTAGGCCTGGGGGCTCTCAACATGGGTGGAGTCAAAACTATGATCACTTGGATCACTTTCTGAAAGCGAGGATGTCACTGGCACTAAAGCTCTATTTAGATTTTCTTCTGCCGCTGCATACTTTACTGGAATCACATTGGTGGGGGCAGGAGTTTGCTACGCTAGGACTGGTTGCGGTCTTTGTTGCCCTTGATAGGGTGGTGGATAGATTTTCTGGGGCCTAGCATACTGTTGTTGTGGGTACTGATTAGGGTACTTTCCTTGTTGTGGATATGGCTGAGAATAATTTTGTCTAACAGCTTGTTTGTTATATGGACAGTCTTGTGCTGTGTGATTGGTGTACCTCCTTTCTATGGTGCAGTACTGGTTGTTAGGGTTCACTTGGGGTTGAGCCATGATGGGGCACACATTAGCCATATGGTCTCCTCCACAGGTATAGCATCGTTTTTCGGGGGCAAATCTAGGAATCTGCTTACTGGAGACACCTAATTTCCGAGCTACCTTTTCTGCTAGATCCTCAATTGATGTGGATTGTGAGGAAATGAGGCTACTAGAACTATCTGAATCTTTATAGATTTTTGAGAGCTCTAATTCCTCCCCTAGATTATCCTCAATGTCTATGCACATGCGTACACATTCTTCTATGGATCTAGGGTCCTTCAAGTACACATATGATCTCAGTTTGGTGCTTAACAATCCATCTAAAAATAAGGCCACTTGCTTGGCTGGAGTGGGTAACTCTGGGGCCGGGCATCTCTCTAGATATTGCCTAAATCTTCTGCCTGCGAGCCTCACTATCTCTTGAGATGTTTGTTTGAAGCTGTATATCAGTGAGGATGTGTTATGTCTTATGCCACTTTTAGAGAATTCGATAATGAATGCCTCTAGAAGTTGATCTATGCTCCTAAACTACCTCTCGTGTAGTGGTTGAAACCATGTCAGGGCAGTGTTCCTAAGGGTTAGACCAAAGGCATTGTACTGCGTGAACTTCAACTTGTTCAGCTCTCAAGACTTGCCTAAACTCAGCTACATGATCGTAGGGGTCTCCAGTGCCATCGAAGTAGTTTTTCATGGACTTAACTAGCTGAGTCGTGTTGGTGCATTTTACCCAAGCCTACATGCTTGATATATTTGATATTATCCTCATTTGTAAGTCACATGAGTAGTCATGTGAACACCTCTTGTAAAAGAGTACATTTTATCTCTTGTAAATGGAAAAAGAAAAAAGGAAAAGGATGGCTTACCTCATCCATGATGTAAAAGCAAATTCGTGGCTCCAACTACCAAAATCATGAATTTTTGAGGTGAGGGAATCTCTCCTAACTTTGGGGATCACTTTTAGGTGGAGCCATTCGAATTCGAATTCAAAACTCCCTCCAAGAATAGCTATAAAAAGAGCAAGAAGGAAGAGGCGATTAGCAAGCCTTGTACATGACCACTTCATGTCATTTTGTAGATATTGAAGAGCTTACTCCATAGCTCTATCATTCTACTCCCATTGTGCAAAGATTCATTGCCAATGTGGTTGTAATCATATGTGAATCTATACATTTATCATCATCTACTTCTCTGTTTTGTTCTCTGCTATACTCACTCAGAGCAGTACCTTCAGAAGGTCATATCTCGAGTTTTACTGAACCTTTTTCAGTGTTTTAAAGTGCGTTGGATAGCTCTCACTGTCTAGTTTCTATATAAATTTTCAAGGTCATTGGATTTATACTTTTGGAGATATCTGCATTTTACTGCTCATTGGTCTATCTCTGCAGAGCCCTGAGAATTGTGGGGAGGTTCTAGAAATTGTTGAAACTTTTTCTCAGTGCTCAGTCCATCATTTGAAGTGTTTTAACTTGGAATAGCAAGCTTGTTAAGTCTATTTGCTATGCCCAAAAGGAATTTATCTAATTCTTTCTAGGTTGAGAGCACTGTTCATTTTTTCCAGCAGGTGTATGTCCAAAAATAGCAAGTTTTGGGAGCTAGTCATTTCGCAACTAGTCTATCTTGACTTAAACTTTTGGGATACATGTTCCAAAGTACTTGGCTGATATTTTGGTGGATTTAGGAAGCTCAAAGGGTCTACTAATCAACTCTGAAGTCTTAGTTGGCTGGTTTTGTAGCTCAGTGATGAGTAGCACCTCCTTTAGTGTCAATCCGGGAAGACGTGAGGATGGTATGAAGACCTCGAGCAAGTGGCGGCACAAGTGCGTGAGTGAGAAGCACACAAGCATGCACACACATACACACACACGCGCACATACGGTAAGACAAAGAGAGAGAATCAATGGAGTTCTTTAGATTACTTTCACAAGCTCTTACAAGTTTGTTTCAATTACAGTGTAACCTCAAAAATGAGCTCTCTAGCTCTTTTTATAGTTTTTGGCTAAGTTTTGGCCCTGTCCAGACCTAGTGTCCGGCCTAGTTAAAAATTAGGTTCCAGGGCTTATTTGAGGGCTCAAACGATATCTAAAAAATACGAAATTTGGCAGGTAGATACTTCTAATGCTCCTCAAGCTCAAGGACTCCTTGGCTTGCACAAAATGGAGCTATAAAAAGATGAAATGATATTTACAATGGTGCTTAGTGATGATAATCACTTTTAATGGGTGTAGAGGTTTTGAAAGATTAAGGTTGCCTTAGTGCTAAATCTGCGTGAATGTTCATCAGTGCTTCTTTCTGAAGAAAATTGTTGGCCTACTTGCCGGATCGTCGTTGACTGCCTTGTCTGCTTGTGCTATCTCTTTTCTCGGACTCTCTTCTTGTGCTTCCTTGTCTTGTCAGTCCTTCAGCTCCAGCTCCAACACCCCCCCCTCTCTCGCGTCTGTCATCCCTGACAGACCCTTGTTGAGAGGGTTTCTGGATATAGTACTCGACGACGTCCTGCGCTAAATGATGTTCAGCAATTCGCAGCCCCTTGGCCAAGTCTGTCAGAAGAGCATCCCAGTCTACCGGCCCAGGAACCTCTGGATGTGGCATACGTAGCTTTTCGGAGTGGAGAGCTTGTTCCACTGCAAACAACTGCAAGAGATGGGATGGTCTGGGAATGAATATTTCGGAATGATATTCCCAGAATCCTGTGACAAACATCTCTTCAAACGTTTGTTTGAAGCAGGCCGGTAGATATTTGATGCGAGCGTGCCATGCATACACAACATTGATCGATGGAGTTGTGCTCATGTCGTATACAAGATCCTGGTTCCCTTCATTAAATCCTAAAGCTGAGAGATGCGGTTCCTTGACATTTTTGAAGGTCCTGAAGGTGACCAGCATAAGTTCGAAAATTTTCTGGCACATCTGAGTCATGATATCAGGAACATTTTTGAAACGGACCCCCCAATGCCGGATCGTTGAAATCATATAGCCAATTGTGGGTGCGCCTTTAGGGGGTGCGAAGTACACGTAATTTAGCCACTTCTCGCATCCTTTAATCGTCAGCACTGTATGTGTGTACTCCGGCCAGGATCTCCTTCGAAACACAGGGCAATAACATGGATTATATTTGATGTACAATGGCATGTTGTTCCATGTTCTTACCATTTCCGGATAGGTTTCGAGCAGTCGAATTCTCCATGTTGGTTGGCGGATATGTCCTTGCTTGGCACTCTCTGGGATGTCATCGGGTGCAAATTGGGTGGCAGAGGTGGGTTCCCTTGAGGTGTGGCGCTTGATTTCCGCATTATAGTCCGCCATTAACACGCAAAAAGGTACATACAGATCATCCGATGGGCCGATCCACCTATGGTGTGAAAGATTCTGAAAATAATCAGATTTTATTACCACCTCCTCCAATTTTGACATCAAGGCGATTTGGACTGCCACCCTGTCGTCATGTGTCGTGGCTACTTTCTCTAACTTTTGCATCCATTCCGGTGCCTCAATCTCGATCGTGTCCATGCCCTGTTCTGTGCGCTTACCGCCTGGTGTTGGCATCGGGACATATGGATCCTCAAATGTTTCTTCTACCTCAATTGGCACCAGGTCGTCAGGCTCGGGGTCTACCAGAGGGGAGGGCTGACGCTCATATTGCATAACCTTGCTGCGTAATTCCTCAAGTTCGGCCCGGAGTTTAATGACCTCTTCAGCTGTTTCTTCTGCGGTTATGCTCGGGCTGGGTTCTGGCTGTCGAGTGGCCAACTGTCTTCGTAACTCATCTCTTTCTTTTTCTAAAGCGGCATGGGCCTCCATTAAGTCTGCATGAGTTTCTAGCACCACCTGCATATTCTCAGAGGGTATCGCCTTGAATCGTTCTGGATCAATCTCTTGTGGGGAACCCTCCATGGCCGCTTCCAGGTTTTCTTCGTTCTGTTTCTGTAGTCTCTTATTCTCTTCTAACGCAGTCGACATATGCTTGCGGAGGAGGCCTAAGTTCCGTCGAAGTTTTAGGTTTTCCGTGATCTGAGAATGGAGCAGCTCGTCCATATGTCGTCGTTCTTCATCATCTATTGGAGGTGGGTTGGCTTCTAATTGTGCGTATTGCGCCTGTAATGTCACGTGCTGCTGTTCTAATTGCTGCTTCTGCTCTTCAAGATCCCTACATCTTGCTTGGAGATCCTTGTGGCGTTGGAAGAGCCTTGTATGTTGGTCGTCCAAGTGTTGGTAATGTTGCTGGAGTTGGGCCATGCATTGATGCATATTATTAAATAGGTTACCGAGAGGAATAGTATTGAATGCAGAGGGGTAGGGAAAGGGAAAGGGGGTTGTGAATGCAGTACTGGGGACGGGTGAGGGGGGAGGTGGGGGGATGGGAGAGTGTGGGTAAATGGGGGATGGGAGAGGTGCAGAGGTGGGTGATACCTCCATGAAAGTGGGGTTCGTGGTGGGAGTGACTGTGAACATGGGGATTGTGGTAGCGGTGAGGGTTGTGAATGTGTATAGAGGTGTGTGTAATTGTGAACTTCTAGGAAGTGTGCTCGGGGTGGTGAGGTGTACAGTGGCTGTAGTTAGACTTATGTTTTCAGTGGAAGTAGAGTGCGTGGGTGGACTGATGGTTTGTGCGTTGGTGTGTGTAGTGGTTTCAGAGGTGGTGACAGTGGAGGTTACAGTGGTAGAGGGAGGTGAGTGAGGTCGATGTGGGGGAGAAGGTGGCAAGGGAGGTGATGGGGGTGCACTCGATGTGTGGGCTTCCTCGGTGTCGTGAACTTTGTGTGTCGTGCCAGTGGTTGTGGGAGTGCCTTGTGGTCCTGATCCTAATACGTTCATTTGTTTTCCCGTTCGTGGGGGGCTTCTTCCATATCTTCTTTCCGTTCTTCATGAGTGCACTAGTGCGGTATGCACCGTTTCTGGTACTCCTAAAGCATCTGATATCATTTCCAAGGTGGCACGGTACTGCTCGTCCACACCTTCCTCCTCCAGAATTTGGTTCATGAGAGCTTTACCCGCAGCTAATGAGAGCCTGTGTTGCTCTTGAACTCGGTTCATGGTATCGTAAAGCTTCTTTAATGCGCTAGTGTAGGCGGGGGCACCTTCCAGTACTTGTAGGGCTTCTGGATCGTACTCTTGTTCTTCTGCTTCTGAGTGTCCGCCCTGTGTCTGCCCATGAGCTTCTTCTTCAGTGTCCACGTTGACTACGTCTGGTTGGCCGGGCTGTGCTTGGTCTGGGGCAGTTTGCTGTCCACTGGCTTGCTCTTCTTCAACTTCTGCATTTACAGCTTCTATGATTCTTGCAACTTCTTCGTCAGTTAAGTCCTCTAGAGTGAACCCATGCGGGAACTCCAGATCAGTCGGTACTGGTGGAAATACAAGGTTGGGGCCATCTGTGCTGTGCCTGGGTAGCGTGATAGTAAATGGTTGCACTCGTCGGGGGAGTCTTGGGGTTGTCTCAGGCGTCAGGGTTGCCCCGCGAGCTTGTGCACAAGGCATCTGGACGGTGCCTCGCATCTTCTTTGAGGGAGGCCCTACGGCTGACAATCGTCGTTGAAATTCCTGTGCTCTGGACCAGATCAGAGCCCTTTGCACCGGTACATCATAGGCGAGACATCTGTATACAATTCTTGTGAGTGCACAGCAACCATACAATACAGATCTTTGCTTCTTATACCATCTCTGATGAGCCATATGAATCTGGTCGATAATCCAGTGGGGCATATTGATGGTCAACTCAAAAGCATCCGCCAGGTAGAGGCTAAACCAGATCTTTTTGGGAGGCATTGTGAACCTATCCTGCGCGGGGAAGGCGAAATGTTGCATGACCATACGTAAGTGGATGGCGATCGTGGGTGTCATTGCAACCATGTCCTTCAGCTTTGTCAGATTCCTGTTCTTCATGTTGTCTGGAACCATTGTCTCTTTCTCTGTTGGAATGTGCATTCCCTGCATGTCGAGTGCTTCTCTTACCAGATTGATAGTTAAGCGGAAACGCTTCAGCTCGTTGCCCCTTGTGAGTGATGGGAGCACAAAGGAGCTGTATCCTTTCTTGTCTTTGCTGGGGGTGAGGGTACTAATTAGATATGAGCATCTGAGGAAATCTGGCTTTGGTAGTTGGGACTTGAAGTAGTCATAGAGCCCTGCCTTCTTCCAGATCGGCTTAAGTCCTTCGTTATTCTGTAGCCTTTCAAATTCCCTGGTAAAGAAATGGTATCGGCCCCATCGTCCATTGAATTCGACTTCGGATTCCCACATATACGTGCCGTCACCCAGGGGGCCAGCAACGTCACTGAACCAATGTGAGGCTTTGCCCACCGGCATTGTGTGACCCTGCGGAGGATTCTGAATTGGAATGGCGTGCAATGCCCGTAGTGCCGCTGGTCTTTCCTTTAACTCCTCCTCGACTGGAAGACTTTCGATGTCCACCACTTGTGGGCTGGAGCCTGCCTGGGAGCTAGTTCCTACTGTATCTGCCATTTTACTTCTTGCTGTCTGTCTCTGTGAGAAGATACACACAGGTGTTAATATTGTACAGGACAAGGGAGGACCGTTGTTGTTCCCATCACAATATTAACATGAGGGTCGGGAGCGAATAATGGGTTAGTAAGTGTTCGGTGCACGTGTGTGTAGTTAATGCTTGGGTAGTCCTAGGAGACTAATGAAGTTAGTAAGTGGGGATGAATTTACAAATTGGGGTCGGGGGGTTTATTACAGGTCTTAGGCTGCCACATGCAGTGGATGGGCTTTGCTTTCGGTTTCGTAGAGACTCTAGAGAGCTTTCTCGGTGTCGCGGTTTGAAAATGAGGCTTTTTAGGGACCCATTTACAATTGATTACATGCACGCTCTTGGGTCTTGGTGTGTTCTTGAGCGTTGAGAACGAGTGAATACGGGCAGTATGCGTAGCTGCGTTATGCTGTTTAGGTTGTGGCCTCGACGTAGCTACTTGTGCCCTCAAGCAAGCCTTAGGCACCCAAATTTGTCTTGATTGTGGGCTCGCCTTCATCGACTTCTTGGGCACCCAAATAGATTTGACTTTAGCAGAGGAATTTCTGAAAGACTTCTTATTCGCGTCGTGTTGTTGGTTACTAATAAGAGGCTTTGCCCGTGTAGTTGACGGTGGTGCAACCGGTTGTTCGCCTTTCCGCACCCACACCTGGTTTATTTTTTGGGGCATTCTGCTGCGCAGGTACTTTTGATCTCGGACATAGGTAGTACTCTGCTTCTTCTGCCTTTGATCCACCTTTGGTTGCTGCCTCCTTCTGGCCTTTGGAAAAGAAGGGAGTTCCGTTGCATCCCTGACTCCTTTTTTGCAAATATCATTCCTCTGCAACACAGGGTTTTGAACAAGAACAGCATGGTCATCTTCATGTGTACCCCTGGAAGGACCAGGAGTCTGTGCCTTTCCTAGTTCCTTGAGTGCTCCATTGTCTAATTCTACTGTAACTCGACTATGATTGACCCAAACCTGGAGAAGTTCACTTCTTAGGTTTAGATTGACTGCTTGGTCATAGATCCAATCTTGACCCAAGACGAGAGGCTCAGTGAGATCCTCATCTTGACACACTAGTACTTTAACGGTCATTGCCTCATCGTGAATGTAGAGGGGAAGTTCCACCTCGCCCATGCAAGGGGTTTCCACGCCTCCCAATCCTATGAGATATGCTTCCACAGGATCGACAGTTAACTGTAACTCTTGACAGTAAGACAACTTAACAGCACTAGTGGCTGCCCCTGAGTCAATCAAGGCTCTTACGTTCCTTGCACTCTTTCCTTGTCCTATATCTAGGGTTATGAAAGGACGTCTATCAATTATCCTATGCGAGCTTGTTTCTGCAACTTCACACATGGCCATAGGAAATCCTTGATCTGCATAGTCATTTGCTCTAGGCTGATCTCTACCTTGCCTTCGTAATTTCATCCTTCTGATGCGTTCTAAAGCTTCTGCTTGAGCTTCTTCTCTAATTCTCTTTTCTTCCTCTTTGCGTTTCTTAGCAGTGTTGAGTCGACTGAGCATTTCCTCCGTGAGGGGTTCCTGATACAACTTGACTCTGCAACCGCTAATATAATTTGGGAGGAGATCACCTTCTAGCGTGGCTAATTGTACTGCTCCACTCGTGGAGATCCTATTGATGATCATAGGTCCGTAGCCTCTCTTTTCTAGCTTCCTCGCGTGTTGTTTTAGTGTATAGACTAAGACTAGATCTCCTGCTTTCAAGCCTTTATCCTTCACATGGGCATCGAAATATGCCTTCTGCCTCTTTTTAGCTGCATATATTCCTGCAGCGGCTCTCAGTCGTGTTTCTCCTAGTCGTTCAAGGTCAAAAATCCTAGAGGAGAGTTCATGGCCTGTCCATTCGTGCTCTCGTGCTACTTTCAAAGTAGGAATCAGGAAATCCAAGGGTAGCACAGCGTTTTGACCGAATACCATCTGAAAGGGGGTGGCTTGGAGTACCGTTTTGTAGGCAACTCGGTATGCCCAAACAGCATGGTGTAGCTGTTTGTCCCAATCAGAGCGTTTAGTGTTCACTAATTTCGTCAGTACATTGCATAAGATCTTATTAGTGCTCTCAGCTTGCCCATTAGCTTGAGGGTGATAAGGGGCAGACTTCTTGTGTATTACCAAGAATTCTTGGAGTAGATTTTCAATTACTTCGTTCAAGAAATGAGTGCCTCTATCACTTACAAGCTCTATAGGTAGCCCGTATCTTGTGAATACATTCTCAAACAAGAATTTGGCAGTTGTTTGAGCATCGTTCTTTGTCGTAGCCTTTACCTCTACCCTCTTGGTGAGATAATCTGTCGCAACAATGATGTATTCCGCATGAGAACCCTTAGCTGGGGGATTAATAGGACCTACGAAGTCTATTCCCCACTTAGAGAATGCACGTCCACCCATCATGGGTTTCAGTGGCATCTCATCTTTGCGTATAGGATACTGAGTCCTCTGACATACATCGCACCGTTTCACATAGGTATGTGCATCCATGTGAAGGGTCGGCCACCAGAAGCCCGCGAATAGAATTGCCTTGATCACCCGATCCGGTCCAAAATGTCCTCCTGCTACACCTTGGTGAGCAGTTTCTAAGATCTTAAGATACTCACTTTCATGGACACACAATCTTAGGTAACCATCTTTACCGCGTTTGTATAGATTATCACCAATGAGTGAGTAATCCAAGGCTTCTTGTTCTAAACTCCTTTTCCTAGCCAGAGTCATGTCTGGAGGGAATGAGTTTGTCCTCAAGAATGATACTAGAGGTTCACTCCAATCTGGCACAATGGATACTTGATAAAGAGTGGCATGTTCCACTGGTGGTTTAGTGCAACAGATTGGGCATTCCTTACACAACTTTTGGACATCAGCTTCCATAGTTGGCCAATGTACTCCGAGCCTCTTGAGGGTCTGTAAAGTTCGCTGCTTTGAGTAGTGTTGCTCTAACGCACCTACATGTGCTAATTGCAACCATTTAGCGTATTCATCCTCTTCTACGCAACAAGCCAAGATCCCTTGATCTGTGTGCTTGTACATGCTTCCTGCCATGATGTGGTACTTTTGGGCTTTTACAACTTCTCTATTCCGAGTGTTTATCACTGGATGATTAGGCCCATATGTCAATACTGGTACCAATGGCTTAGCCCACTGCGGTCCCACTTCCAAATTAAACAAGTAAGCATCCGGAAGGTCATCTGACACTCCTTGTGGGGCTTCTCCCGATGTGAGCCTAGAGAGATGATCAGCTCTCAAATGAGTCCTACCTTTCCTTACCACAACTTCAAAATCATATTCCATGAGCAAGAGAAACCATCTTACTAATCTTCCTGTATTGCATGGCTTGTTTACGAGATATAACAATGCCTGATGATCAGTAAAAAATTTAAACTTATTTGCAAGCAAATAGTGTCTAAATTTCTTAACTGCATATACCATGCTTAATCCTTCTCGCTCTGTAGTGGTGTAATTCCGTTCAGCCGCATTCAATTGTCTACTGGCATAGGCAATTGGAAGATCCATATTACCTTCACCAGTAGGTTGTGCAAGAACACATCCAATAGCATAATTGGATGCATCCACGTGAACATGGAATGGCTTATTCCAATCTGGTGTGGTCAAGATTGGTGCTGAACATAATCGTCGTTTAAGCTCTTGGAAGGGATTCTCACATTCATCTGTCCACTCAAAGTTTGTCAGAAGTCCGTACATGGGCTTTGCAATGACAGCATACATGTGTATAAATCGTCGGTAATAACCACAGTGCCCCATGAAAGCTTGTACTTCCTTGACATTCTTTGGACTAGGTAGCTCTGCTATGGCTCTCACTTTTTCTTCGTCGGTAGATATGCCATTCTTTGACACTATGTGTCCTAGAATCTTGCCTTGCCTGACCATAAAAACGCACTTTTCTGGGTTCAGGCAGACTTGATATTCTCTACATTTGTCAAAGATTTGTCTGAGTTCAGGAATATGGGTTTGTCTAACATTGGAATGAGCACAAAGATCATCAACATAGACTTCTAAACTCTTCCTCAGGAACTCCTTAAACACATGGCACATCAGCCTCTGGAAGGTAGCTGGTGCATTGGTAAGCCCAAATGGCATTACTCTAAAAGCAAAAATGCCCCATTCTGTGGCAAAGGCTGTCTTATGCTGATCCTCTGGAGCTATGGCTACTTGATTGTAGCCCGAAAACCCATCAAGGAAGCTGTACACTTCCTTGCCTGCCACTCTTTCTAAGAGATGTTCTGTGATGGGAAGCGGATAGTTATCTCGGATTGTGGCTGCATTAACCTTCTTCAAGTTAATGCACACACGCAGTTTGCCATTCTTCTTGGGCACCACTACGATGGGGGATACCCATTCAGTGTGCTCAATTTCATAGATAAATCCAGCTTCGACCAATCTATCTATCTCTTCTTTGATCTTAGCAGCATAATTATCGTTATATGTATAAGGCTTTTGCTTAGAGGGTTTAGCATCTGAGGTCATGGGAATAGTGTGTGAGCATATCTCGGGGTCTACGCCTTTCAAATCCTTGTAACTCCAAGCGAATACGTCTCTGTATTCTCTTAGCAAGGCTATCAATTCGTACTCTTCTTCTTCTGTTAGGTCATGGCCTATATACGTGCATCTCTCCTCTCCTTCTTCCATGGCCACTACTATTTTCTTGGTGGTTTCTTTGTTATCATAGGCCTCTCCTGATTGTTCCTCTCGTTTAGGCATTCTTATCATGACTCTCCTGTCATCTATCTCGTACTTCTTAAAATTTTCTGGGACCTCAAACAAAGATTCTTCCTCCTCTGGTAAGACTTCTTTCTTTCTTCGTTTCTTTCCTTCTTCCTTCGGGGTCATATGTGTTGCTAATCTTACATCATTTGTAACCTCTCCATGCTTCTGAGGTTGAAATTCCACTTCATGGAAATATTCTTCATCTGATGCAAATGGTGGGTCCATAATGATTGACTCTAGATCGGAGTCACTTGCATCCTCAAATGCATCAGGGCTAGGTTCGCATTCTTCTAGAACTTCCTCTCCCCTGATTGGCTCTATGGAGAAGACTGAAATGTCAAAGCCATCCTCATCACAGTGAGGTGTCCATTGTTCTTCATTGATGGCTACGTCCATTGTTGCTAAAATTTCTGCCCAGCCATGGGGTTCAAATTCCTCGTCTGGAAAAACTACAGGTGCATAGGCTGGGTCTTGAATGGGTCTATGGGTTTCGTTTGCACCTATTTCTCTGGCCTTTTCTCTCTTCTCTTCCTCCACTGCTACTTTGCACATCCATAAGTGAGTGTCTTCGTGCATCCAAGAGGATCCTGACCCTATGGAATGCACAGATTCCGTATCATCTTTGGCTCTATGAATGGGATTCCACTGGATAGGAGGGACATCTCTATGAGAATAGTCTTTGAGATTGACTTTGGTCGTAACACCCAAGTGTTGCAAATACAAGGAGTTGGTTCCCCAATCTTGTACCACTTGCAATTGTCGCATAAATGGTCTTCCCAAAATCATCTCATAAGCATGATTTTTGCTGAAGTCACATATAGCAAATGTATGCTCAAACTCGACACCACAAGTGGTGAGAGTTATTCCTTCGAGCAATCCTAGGGGTCTCTCAATATGACCATCGGCCATCTGCAATTTCATCCTCGTTGGCCTGAGTGCTGGCTTGCCCCAACGCTTCCATAAGGAGGTGGTGGCAATTGCAACTCCTGCACCTGAGTCCAAAATCGCCTTGGTGGTGTACTCCTGGTAGGTAATGGGAAGATAGGTGTTCCCTTCTTCGCCTTCACACATATCTCCTATCTTATCCAAGGGAATTTCTGGCACTGTCCTATGGGATCCTGCCCGGGAATGAGGTTTTGCAACTTCAGTTACTCGACTGGCTGCACCTTTCCGCGCGTTTAGTCTATCCTCAGGCAGTTCTTCCAAAGTGAGATCGCGTTGCACCTTGGTGTTCGTTACTACCTCCGTGTTCCTTGGTATGACTGAGTCGTCGTTCCTTACCATGACTGTGGATGCTCTCATACATGTGGACTTTGCTTCCCATGGGCCTGTGAAGTGGGGTAACTCTTGTATGGAATTAGATTCAAAGTCCAATTTCTCGTGAGATTGAGCACTCTCATGTTCCCCGTAAATAGATGGGATGTCTTGTGGGAATTGGTCGTGTGCATCGTCCACAAGTTCAAATGGAGGGGCGACCTCGCTTTCGTTATCCCATTTGTCTTCTTGAATCTCTCGTAGGAAGTCTGGTGCAAACCGATTCATAGAAGAAGAAGTGTCTGGCTCCGTAGAATTGGGCACATAAGCAACCTGGGAAGGAGGGCTTATTCTCTCATTGGCTCTCTCCTTGTTCTTAAAGATGGCTGGAGCACAAGCTTCCTAGGGAGGATTATTTATTCTATTACTCTTCCGAACAGGCTCATACGCTCACTGACAAGGAATGTGGGTCACCTGTAGAGGTACATAAGCTTTCGGGGGAGGCTCATGTGACTTTTGGGGGGGAAGATAAGCTTCTTGAGGAGGCACATGGGCTTCCTGAAGAGGCTGGCTTATCCGTTCTCTTGCCCTTTCCTTTCTTTGAGGGGCAGGTTCCTTCTCTGATTGTGCAATTAGCTTCTCTATTCGTTCTAGCAGTCCATTAAAGTGTAACTGCGTCTTAGCTGAGCTAGAGATATTAAAGAGGCGGCTGGCTTCGAACATGGCTTGAGCCAATTCCACCATTTTAGCACAAATTTTAGTTCGTTCAAGCTCTAGCTCGGCTCTAGGGTAGCACTTTTCATGATCGGTTATGGTTGGCCCTTCTTGGATTCTGGCCTGATATGCTTTAAGCATCATATTAAGGTCTTCGGGAGTGGGATCTGCTAGGACTGATCCTACTATAGGGGGTGGTGGGATTTGATGAGGCGGTGGGGAAGGTGGTGGGTCGGATGGAGATGGGAGTGGTGAAGGTGGGGTAATGTGAGAGGGAGTTTGAGCTGTGAGTTCAGTTATCCTCGCTTTGGTTTCTCTTATGCTTTCCTCAAGCTCACTCATCTTTTTAGCCCATTGTCTTTTCATTCTTTCTCGACTATCTTTCCACGCTCTAGTCCTTTTCTTGGTTATGCTCTCAGTTTCACTCGCCTCTGGGCCCTTTTCCTGGCTCGCCTCTTGGTTTTGCTGCAATGCCTGAGCTCTAGTGACTACCTGTACTGGTGCAGTGGAGGTGACACTTCCTGAGGAGTCTACCACTAACCCAACAACGTTGATAGGGGTGATTTTGGGCATGTTATTGGGGTTCTTTGGGCAATCTCGTAAGAGATACTCTTTTCCGCAGTCTTGGCAAAAGCCTTGGATGGTCACTGACTGGGGTTGTGTAGGTGGAGGCAAGGGACAATCACGAACGAAGTGATCTCCCTGACATCGGTAGCATGGTCCTCTAGGGAATGGTGGTCGTACCTGCCTAGGTTGAGGCCTAGGGTTGGGGTTTGCATACATGACATTTGTGTAGTCTGACTCCCAACTAGGTTCACTCGGTTCTTCACTATAGTAGGACTCACCATGTTCTGGAGACTGCATGTAGTAAGCCTGGGGACTATCGACATGTGTAGAATCAAAGCTATGGTCACTCGGGTCACTTTCAGAAAGCAAGGATGTTACCGGGACTAAGGCTCTATTCAGGTTTTCTTCTGCAACAGCATACTTTACTGGAATCACGTTAGCGGGGTTTGGGGGCTGTTGAGGTAGCACCGGTTGGGGTCTCTGTTGGGCCTGATATTGTGGTTGGTAGGTTTGTTGGGGTCTAGCATATTGTGGTGGTGGAGGGTACTGGTTCTGGTATCTGCCTTGTTGGTAGGGCTGAGGGTAGGGTTGCCTAACTGCATGCTTGTTGTATGGGCAATCTTGCGCCGTATGGTTTGTGTACTTCCGTTCTATGGTGCAGTACTGGCAACTAGGGTTAACATGGGGTTGAGCCATAACGGGACAGACGTTCGCCATATGGTCACCACCGCATGTATAGCACCTTTTCACAGGGGCAAACCTTGGAATTTGTTTGCTAGTTACACCTAATTTCTGAGCTACCTTCTCAGCGAGTTCCTCAATTGATGTAGATTGCGTGGAAGAGTGGCTAGATGCACTATCTGAATCTTTGTAGATTTTGGAAAGCTCTAGCTCTTCCCCTAGGTTATCTTCAATGTCAATGCACATGCGCACACATTCTTCTATGGTCCTAGGGTCCTTCAGATACACATAGGATCTCAATTTCGTACTCAGCAATCCATCAAGGAATAAGGCTACTTGTTTAGCAGATGTGGGTAGCTCCGAAATAGGGCACCTTTCAAGATATTGTCTAAATCTTCTTCCGGCCAATCTGACAGTCTCTTGGGGAGTCTGTTTGAAGCTATGAATCAATGAGGAGGTATTGTGTCTTATGCCGCTCTTAGAGAACTCTACAATGAATGCCTCTAGGAGTTGGTCTATGCTCCTGAACAGACGCTCATCTAATGGCTGAAACCATGTAAGTGCTGTGTTCCTAAGGGTTAGACCGAAGGCATTGTACTGCGTGAACAGATCTTCCACTTGTTCAGCTCTCAAGACTTGCTTGAACTCCGCCACATGATCATAGGGATCTCCTGTGCCGTCAAAGTAATTCTTCATGGACTTAACTAGCTGGGTGGGTCTCAAAGTTCTTGTGTGCTCTCTAGGCCTCGGCAGAGGGAATCCATCTACATTTCTTTGGTTCCTGTGGGCTCTAAGCATCTCAGGTTCTACCCTATTCGTCTCCGTTCTCGTTCTTTCTCTGCCCACTGGGTTGGCAAAACTTACTTCTGGTCTATCTCTACTTCTGTCTCTTTGCGTACCATGAGCTTGGGAAGTTCCAGCCCCAGGGTGACCATAGGATACATTTGATCTTGGTTGGGGGAAAATAAATTCACCCTTCCAAGTGTAGGCATGCCTATCATTTTCTGTCACCACAAAGATCCGTTCCGAAGTGTGATCTAAGTAGGTCACCCTACCTGGGCTATCTGGATCCTTAAACTCATAGATCATGATATTTCCTATATCAGCTGGCTCATTGGGTTTATATCTCCAAAAGGCTTCATCAGTTTCCCGATTGAGGAGCAACTCTATGCTCTTGTTGTCTTGGGGAACCCACTCAAGTGTGATAATCCTAGTGAGAACAGATTTGCCTCGAGGGGTTCTAGGTTCCGCACCCATGTTCCCTTGTTCCAAGTCACCTAAGTCCGCTTCTGAGATTACATTCCCAAAGTCATCTGTTCTATCCGGGTGACTAGTGACTACATATATAGTTCCTTCCTTGTCCAGGTATGCACCATTTTCAAACTTGACAGCTGGGTGCTCTAGTCCTATGGATTGGTCAGAGTTTTTAATCTAGACCACGGATCTTCCTAGGCCATCCTCATAGATGCTAGCACCTAGTCGGTTGGTCCTAAGATATTCCAGCTGTGTTTTGTAAGGGCCTTCTACCCTGTACAAATAAGGCACTCCTGAACTTCCCGTAGGTCTGTCCATGCCTTGAGACATTTCTGACTCACTGGTCTCAGAGCTAGGGTAGTATGAGTGGTGGCTCCACTGCTGGGCCCAAGACCTTGCAGTGTGATTGACACTAGCCTCTGAAGACCTAAGGCTTTGTCTCTCTCTTGCTAGGTGTCGTCCTGATCTAAGGTTCATATGCCTAACTGATTAGCCCAATTTTTTCCAGAGTACAACCTCGTTGCCGATCAATTGGTACCAGTCACTTGATTCTTTTTAGTTATATCCCGTGTTTAAGATCTTATCTGATATTACGTCGTCAGGAATACTTGAATGTTCTTCGTGCTTTCAGATTGATCGTTCCACGTTAGGTTCTTTTCCTTTATGTTATCGACAGTACAGTAACTAAGTTTTTAGCTTGAACTTGAGTTTTTAGATAGTCTTCAACTTGATAACTGCCTATCGTCAACCTGACTTACTCCTACCTCTACTCGTTCTTAGCTTGAGCTAGGAAATGACAGAGGGAGTTGAGAATATTCCAACCTTATTTGTTGATCCCTTGCTTTATGGTGCTCAAGAACCCGGTTCTCAAGCTTGCAAAGAAACCTTGCTTTGTATGCTCTCTGTTGCTCTCAATGGACCTATAAAAGTCCCACGGTTAGCTCAATGCTTAGATTCAAAGGACACAACCAACCACTTTCATTCATGTAACATAAACACATATTTGCATTGTGACTTTTAGGAAAATAATTCTAAAGACCCCTGACTTTGAGCCCCCTGGGTATGGTCAACTTCAAAATACCCTCTCTGAAAATCAACGCATTATCTTTATAAAAAACAGTTGAGGGCGTGTAGTATATGCCACGAGCTTTCCAACAAGCCCAAGAGCTCAAAAATTGGATTTCATATGAAAAAGTTATGACTGCTCAGGGTTTAGGGGGTTAATTCAGGATTCAAAACAAGTTAACAGTCAAACAGGAATACTCGAGTAGCTTGTGGCACGGCCTTGCGATGCAATACTACACCCTAGTGTTTGTCCCAAATTTAGTCAAAATTTAGACCAATAATTTTGCCTTAAAAATTTGACCTAATTTGCCCTTCTAACGCGTTCGCAAGGTCTGTCGGTCGCGATTGACAGGTCAGTCGCGATCGACGTGTCGATCGCGATTGACAGGTCCGTCGTGGCTGTCAGTCGCGATTGACACGTGGCCGAAAAGTCAATCAATCGTGGTCAAAGGGTCGTTGACTCTGTCGATCGCGATTGATGAGTCGATCGCGATTGACAGGTCGGTCGCGAGGGTCTGTCGATCGTGGTCAAACAGTCGTTGACTGTGTCGATCGCGATTGACAGAGCCGTCGTGGTCTGTCCGTCGTGGTCAAACAGTCGTTGACTGTGTCGGTCGCGATTGATGAGTCGATCGCGATTGATGACTCGATCGCGATTGACACGTGTCACGCGTATGGTCCGTCGGTCGCGGTCAATCGGTCGTTGACTCTGTCGGTCGCGATTGACAGAGCCGTCGTGGGCTGTCGATCGCGATTGACGTGTCGATCGCGATTGACAGGTCTGTCCGTCGTGGTTTGTCGATCGCGATTGACAGAGCGATCGCGATTGACAGAAATCTGTGGAATTTCAAAAAACTAAACACATTTTTGGGAAGCTCTAGGCCTGTAGGTCATGGATATGCACTTTGTTTAGCAATTAGAGCAATTTTTCAGTCGATCGCGATTGACTGAGCTCGGCGACACACAGACAGTTACTCAGATTTCCGTACCTGTGCAGAGTGCTGGGGACGATGATGCGGCCTGTACCTGCAGAATGCTCACAAAACATGCAAAAAACAGCACATGCAAATTCGCTCTCTCGCTCTCTCTCACAAGTGAAATGAGGGAAATGAGGTGGAGATGGGGATATAGTCAAAAAACTGAAATTTTCGCGATGATGGAGATGGAGGTGGGAGATGGTGATGATGATGATGGGAATGAAGATGGTAAAGAAAGTAAAAGAAAATCGATGAGAGTGAAGAAAATACCTACAACTCCAACGCGTCAACTCTACGTCTTACCGTCACACGCTCGTCCTCAAAGCTCGATCCCCGGCAACGGCGCCAAAATTTGGTGTAGCTCAGTGATGAGTAGCACCTCCTTTAATGTCAATCCGGGAAGACGTGAGGATGGTATGAAGACCTCGAGCAAGTGGCGGCACAAGTGCGTGAGTGAGAAGCACACAAGCATGCACACACATACACACACACGCGCACATACGGTAAGACAAAGAGAGAGAATCAATGGAGTTCTTTAGATTACTTTCACAAGCTCTTACAAGTTTGTTTCAATTACAGTCTAACCTCAAAAATGAGCTCTCTAGCTCTTTTTATAGTTTTTGGCTAAGTTTTGGCCCTGTCCAGACCTAGTGTCCGGCCTAGTTAAAAATAAGGTTCCAGGGCTTATTTGAGGGCTCAAACGATATCTAAAAAATACGAAATTTGGCAGGTAGATACTTCTAATGCTCCTCAAGCTCAAGGACTCCTTGGCTTGCACAAAATGGAGCTATAAAAAGATGAAATGATATTTACAATGGTGCTTAGTGATGATAATCACTTTTAATGGGTGTAGAGGTTTTGAAAGATTAAGGTTGCCTTAGTGCTAAATCTGCGTGAATGTTCATCAGTGCTTCTTTCTGAAGAAAATTGTTGGCCTACTTGCCGGATCGTCGTTGACTGCCTTGTCTGCTTGTGCTATCTCTTTTCTCGGACTCTCTTCTTGTGCTTCCTTGTCTTGTCAGTCCTTCAGCTCCAGCTCCAACAGGTGTGAAGCTGGTTGTAGCGGCACCTACTCATCTTTGGATTGCATCCACCATCTCTCTTCACAATGGTATCAGAGCATAGTCAAGCAACATGGGAGATGGATTTCCATCAACAATTGACAAATTGGATTGAAACAACTACCCGGCATGGTCTCTAAGGATGGAGGCTTACCTTCAAGGGAGGAATCTATATGGATTCATATCCGGAGATGAAGCAATGCCAACCATGAGGAACAAAGGGCAACCATCACATGAAGAAGTGGAAGGACTTACAAATTGGTGTTCGAAGGATGCACTCGCAAGGTCCTATATTCTAAACTCAATCTCTGATTTTCTTTTACCTCATGTCGAGGGATGCAAGACATCAAGAGAAACCTGGAATGCACTTGCTTCTTTCTTCTCTTCCAACACTCGAGCAAGGAAGAACCAATTGTGGATGGAGTTCACAACAATGAAGAAAAGCCCGAAGCAAAATGTGACTGATTATGTCACAAAGATGAAGGAGATTTCCGACCAACTTGGAAGCATTGGAGAGGTAATTGAAGAGGAGCAAATAATAAGACAAATCACGAATGGAATCAAAGCAGACGACAAGTGGGAGTCATTCACAACAGCCATGGATTTATACATGGATATGCATGTACCCGACCTCAACACACTCATGGGCCAACTCTTCACTCATGAAGCAAAGATTAGCAAAGTTGGTGAGTCCTCAAGAGGTAATCAAACTTCTGCCTTATATTCTGATAAAGCTAAGGTCAAGGACAAGTCAAAGAATAGGAAGAATGAAGATGAAGGAAGCTCTTTCCAAGCAAACTTTGCAGGTAGAGGAAGAGCTAGAGAAAGAGGCAGAGGTGGAAAGCAAGGCAGGGGGAGATTCCAATCATCTCAACCTTGCAACATATGTGGCTTATCTAACCATACTACTGAAGAATGTTTTAGGAACCCGAGGAACTCAAGAGGAAGAGGATTCAATAGAGGTGGATATGGATCAAATAGAGGTAGATACAATGGAGGTTACAACAACAACAACTACTACAACAACAATTACAACAACAACAACAACTATTAAAGTGGCCATAGAGGAAGAAGAGATTACAATAACTATGCAGAGGACCAAAGTCAAGAAGATTCATTATTGATTATGAATCTATCAGCGAAGAAGGGTAAGGATGATGATCACATATTTTACATTGATTCTGGATGCTCAAACCATGTAGCAAGAAATGTGGCTTTACTTTCTGATTTGGAAGATCCTCATAACAAGCATGAAGTGCAGACAGGAGATGACACAAAGCACTCAGTGGAGAAGATAGGTAATGTGAAGACATCAGATGGGAATATGAACCTCTTAAGCAAAGTCTTGTATGTCCCTACAATTACCAAAAATTTAATAAGTGTTGGGCAGACTGTTGAAAAAGGATTGCAGGTTAGATTCAATCGATTTGGAGCATATGTTGAAGACCCAAGGCAAGGCTTTCGAAGGATTGCCAAAGGAGAAAAGACAGGAAGGCTTTTCACTTTTGAAGTGGAAGATACAAAGAACATAGCTTTGTTTAGCTATGGATCTCAAACTCTAACAGAGTTGGAGATATGGCACAAAAGGCTTGCTCACATTGGTGAGAGGACACTCAAACAGATTTGCAGGGACCAAAGTGTACTTGGTTTGCCTAATATCACAAGGCAACACATGATTTATAAGTGTGAAGCTTGTCAACTCGGCAAGGCTCATAGACAACCTTTCAATAAGAAAGGATATATGTATCAAAATCCTTTGGATCTAGTGCACACAGATGTGTGGGGTCCAAGTAAGGAGCCATCTATATCAGGCTCAAGATATTATGTGTCTTTCATAGATGATTGTAGCAGGTGGACCATTCTGTTTTTCATGAAGCACAAGGATGAAGTGTTTAATTGCTTTAAGAAGTATATTGCTCTTGTTGAAAATCAAACAGGTAGGAGTTTGAAAAGACTCAGATCAGATGGTGGAGGAGAATACTTCTCTTCTGAATTTGATGCCTTCTTGCATGAAAGAGGCATTAAAAGGGAGGTCACTACAAGGTATACACCCAAACTCAATGGTGTAGCAGAGAGGAGGAACAGAGCTATTGTTGAAGCTGCAAGGTCCATGCTCAACGAAAAGGGATTGCCAAACTACCTATGGGCAGAGGCTATGTCGACAGCCACATATCTCATAAATAGACTTCCATCTAAGTCACTAGATGGAACCACTCCATATGAAGTGTGGAATGGAAGAAGACCTAGTCTAGAGCATTGCAAAATCTTTGGATGCTTAGCCTATGCTCACATTCCTTCTCAAGTAAGAGGGAAATTGGATCCCAAGGCAGAGAAGTGTGTATTCATTGGTTATGATCAAAACCAAAAAGGATATAGATTGTACAATCCAACCAATAAAGGATTTTTTGTGAGTAGAGATGTAATTTTTGATGAAAACAAATCATGGTTTGATGATGACAGGAAAGTGAAGCTGCCATATGACTTGGATGAAGATTTTCCATCACTTCAACCAAAGGAGCCAAAGCAGATTGAAGAAAGTGATTCGGAGATTGACCTAGAAGACTTGGAAAGACTAAAGCTATGGAAGAACAAAGGTAAAGCAAAGATGCAGGATGCTACATATGGACCCGAGAGCTCACATCAACCACTTAGAAGGTCTTCGAGGGAGAAGAAGAAACCAGAGAGGTTTGGTTATGATACTTCTTTGGTCACAACTCAATCTACATTGCAAAGGATTCAACCAATGAAGAACCTACCACATTTGAAGAAGCACAAAGCAAGAAAGCTTGGAGAGATGCAATGGATGAAGAAATGGAAGCCTTGAAGGAGAATGACACCTGGGAGCTTGTACCTAACAAGCCATCTATGAAGTTAATTGGATCTCGATGGATATACAAAATCAAGAGGAATCCAGATGGAAGTATAAATAGACACAAAGCAAGGTTAGTTGCTAAAGGGTTTGCTCAGACCCATGGTATTGATTATGAGGAGACTTTCTCTCCTGTTGCAAAAATGCCTACAATTAGGGTTCTCATTAGTCTTGCTGCATCTAGAAATTGGAATCTTTATCAACTTGATGTAAAGAATGCTTTCTTGAATGGATGGATTTCTGAGGAAGTGTATATGGCACAACCTCCTGGATATGAGGATGCACATCATCCTAACTATGTATGCAAACTAAAGAAAGCTTTGTATGGATTGAAGAAAGCTCCAAGAGCTTGGAATTTCAGATTGGTGACTTATTTGCAGGACCAAGGATTCAAAGCTAGCAAGGTGGATACCTCTTTGTTCATAAAGAGGAATGGATCTGAAGTGATCTATTTATGTGTGTATGTTGATGATATTATTATCACAGGCAATGATCTTGAAGGTATCAAACAGGTAAAGAGTCAAATGAAGGAGGAGTTCAAAATAAGTGACCTCAGACCACTCACTTATTTTCTTGGATTGGAGTTGATCTACACATATTCAGGTATATACATCACACAAAGGAAGTATGTCCATGACATGCTCGTCAAGTTCAAGATGGAAAATACTAAGTGTGCAGGTACACCTATGGAGCAAAATCATAAGCTTAGTGCTTATGAAGGAGAGCCAATTGAAGACATCACAAGCTATCAAAGCTTGGTTGGAAGTTTGAACTATGCAACACTCACAAGGGTGGATATATGCTATAGTGTTAGCATATTGAGTCAGTTTATGCATAAGCCGAGAAGACCACATATGGAAGCGGCTAAGCGAGTCCTCAAGTACTTAAAGGGGACCATGAATGAAGGTTTGTTCTATTCATATACTTCAGATATTGAGCTAAAGGTCTACTCAGATGCAGATTGGGCCGGATCTAAAGATGATAGAAGAAGCACATCAGGGTATATATCATTTGCAGGTTCAAAAATCATTTCTTGGTCATCGAAGAAGCAACCAACCGTGGCATTATCTTCTACTAAAGCAGAATATAGAGGTTTGGCTAATGCAACTCAAGAAATCATGTGGTTAAAGTCTTTGTACACAGATCTTGGACTTCATTCTTCAACACCTCATATTTTTGGTGACAACACAAGCTCACTACATCTAGCAGCTAATCCGGTATACCATGCTAGAACCAAGCATATTGAAGTCCACTACCATTATGTAAGGGAGAAGCTAATGAGCAAGGATATTCAACTATCCTATGTCTCTACAGATATGCAATGTGCAGACATGTTGACGAAAGCTCTTGATGGTACGAAATTAAGTAGATTCAAGTTGATGATTGGCTTGCAGGAAATCAAGGACAATTGAAGACTTATTTGAAGGCCAAGCATGTTAGGCTTGAGGGGGAGCTGTTGGTGCATTTTACCCAAGCCTACATGCTTGATATATTTGATATTATCCTCATTTGTAAGTCACATGAGTAGTCATGTGAACACCTCTTGTAAAAGAGTACATTTTATCTCTTGTAAATGAAAAAAGAAAAAAGGAAAAGGATGGCTTACCTCATCCATGATGTAAATGTTAGTATATGATCAATGTCTACCCCTCATGATTGTATGCACATTTTGTAAGGCCCCCTTTATGAGGAGAAGCCAAGCATGCATTACCCAATTGATGGGAATCCCAACTTGAATGTTGGATGAAGGTCATGTTGGACCATGTAAGATATTATAAGGAAAGGGAGTTATCAGGGTCCCCAATTGTGGGGTCCGGGGTAGCGGTGAGCATCCCCGGCTGGGGGGTCCAAGGGGGCCAGCGGGCCCCCTGGCTGGGGGGTCCCAGGGGGCCAGCGGGCCCCCTGGTGGGGGTCCGGGGGCAGCGCCCCCGGCGCGACGGTAAAGGGAATATTCCATGGAATATTCCCTGTCGGAGTCAGAAATCATTTATATTTGTTAGGTCGGTTCAACCAGTCTAAGCCGTGTATGGCAATTACGCGGGCGGTGGCCGCCCACGCTCTACCGCCCATGTATAGCCGTCCATGGCAGGCCACCCATGATCCTATATATACATGACTTCTGCACTACCTAAGACACCGAGTTGAGCCAGCATACCTCTACCTTGTATCTCCCTATCTAGAGTTGTCTAGATCACCATTTAAGCTCTACCTTGAGAGCGCACGGGTGGACAACGCCATCATCTTTGTACTTGCTGCTAGTAGAAAATTGTTGAGATTCTCCTATATCTGTTATCTTCTCTGTTATTGCTCCTGTGTTATATTGCGTAACTATTGTCTTACATGGTATCAGAGCTGTAAGGTTCGAATAGCTTGAGAAGTATCATTATTTTAGCCTACTAGCAGACTAGAATATCAGTAGATTATTCGAGTGATTACATGATGGCTTCATCATCGAACAGTAGTCTTGGTGCTTCAACTAATGTTAATGCTGCACCTATTCGAATTCGTCCACCTGCATTCACTGAAGGGAAGCTGGATGGAACCAACTATACACTCTGGAAGTTCAAAATTTCTGCAATTTCGGACTCCTATGAATTACTTGACACTGTCATGGGACCGATGGGATTGGATCCAGAGCCTATACCAATTGAAGATCCAGCAAATTCAAGATTGATGATTCAGCCAGATCCAGATCTTCTACGAGCTTGGAAGAGGCGGAATGCTGATGCATTATGTGCGATTGTCACTAGTGTAAGTGATTCTGTGCTTACTTTAGTTCAACATACTACTAAAGCACATGAGGCTTGGGGCATATTGGCTCGACAATATGAGACCAAGAACCACACTAGGATACAGAATTTAGAAAATCAGTTGGCAAATGAAAAACATTCTGATTCTGAAAAGGCTCAAGATTTTATCAAACGGATAAAGCATCTTCAAGATCAATTGGCTGCAGTTGGTGTTGTTATAACACCAGAAGAGCTGGCTCGAAGATCTGTACGTGTTCTTCCAGCAAAGTATGATGGATTAGTAACAGCCCTTAACACTCAGGTAAGGCCAACTCCTCTTACATTTGAAGAGTTGTGTGCCATGCTTTTAGAAGAAGAGATGCGGCTGAAGAATCGGCAAAGTACAACTGATGCTGCATTCTCAGCAAATGCAAAAGGTAAAGGCTCTTCAGAGGGATCAAAGAAGAAGCCAAAGAAGAAAAAGTTCATAGGAAGTTGCTTCTATTGTGAAAAGAAAGGCCATGCCATCAAGGATTGCAGAAAGAAGCAAGCTGATGAACGGAATGGGACTGTAAAATCATCATGGAAGAACAAAGAGTCTGCAAACAACACAGAGCTGGAACTTTGGGTAGCTATTGAAGAGGTATGTTCATCTACTCAAGCTCGTGTTGATGAGCCATGGATTTTAGATAGTGGAGCTTCTCGCCATATGACTAGTAAAAAGGATTGGTATAGTTCCCTAGTGCCTCTGCGGGAATCCATCAATGTAGTGGTGGGAAATGACTCCAAGTGTCCAGCTGAAGGAACTGGAACCATCTCTTTTATCACTTCTCCAGGTGTTGAGAAAAAGTTATCCGATGTTCTCTATGTACCTACACTCAAAAGAAATTTGTTGTCAGTTTCTGCAATAACAGATCGTGGACTCGAAGTTCACTTCAATAAGAGTGGTGCGGAAATCATGGATTCATCAGGTAATGTTGTAGGTAAAGGCATACGACGGGATAACTTGTATGAGTTAAGTGCTTTAACTGCTACAGAAGATAAAGATGTAAGCAGGTTATGGCACCGACGATTTGGGCATCTCGGATTTGCAGTTTTGAAGGAGATGCAACGAACATGGATGGTTGCTCATATGCCTGCATTTTCAGAGTTGCAGGAACCTTGTGAAGCTTGTATGATGGGCAAGCAACAACGAAAGGCATTTCCAAGAGAGACCAGCAATCGATCTCAAGCTCCTCTAGAGTTGGTACATGCTGATCTCTGCGGTAAAATGTCTACACCTGCTTTAGGAGGATCTTTCTACTTCTTGCTGTTAGTCGACGATTATAGTAGAAAGATGTGGGTTTATTTCATTCGAGAGAAGGCTGATGCTTTTGAAAAATTTAAAACGTGGCATAAGTATGTAGAAAATGAATCAGGAAGGAAATTGAAGAAATTTAGAACAGATAGAGGAGGTGAATTCTTGTCAACAGAATTCAACAATTACTGTAAGGAGCATGGTGTGAAAAGGCAACTTACCACAGCTCATACACCCCAACAAAATGGCGTTGATGGAGAGTGTTAATCTCCAAAAGAACAAGTTGACCTTGAATTTAGATCACTTCTATATCAAGATCAACTTTAGACTCCACCTAATTTAGAGAATCTTCACCAAATTATCAGAAAATTGATTATTCTGAAAAATTCTGTTTCTTCAAAAAAGTTTGCTGCAGATTAGTCACTCATTGACTAATCAATCCTGTAAAGTTTTTGATAAAACTTTGCACAACACTTTGCCTTAAGGTTGCGCAACTTTGCCAAGTTAAATCTCTCAAAAAGATTAAGTACACACTGAGAAATGTGTGAAACACTTTACCTATGTCTGAAAGTGCTTCTCTGCAATGGCGACTTTGACACCTGCAACTTCTTAGCACTGGTTCTCCCAACTCTGAACCCGTTTGATCAAGATCTTCTAGCCATAGATAGCTTACCTTCCAACTTAGATTTTGAGCCCTCACTTGTGTAAAACTTTACACTGTGGACTGAGCACTGACCATTTCTTTGAGGATGAAATGTGCGCCAGATTTTTCGACTCTCAAAACATCTTCACATATGAATGTTCCTAAACAAAATTCTCACAGCCTGATTGAAATTAATCTCTCAAATTCTAGCCATAGATAGATTAGCTATGGACTTAGATACCTGCAAAAGGATTCTTCAAAAGATTAAACAGAGAAGGAGAATGGGAGAGAAGATCGACGCGCAGAATTCTACAATATTTTCTTCTTCATTACTTTTCATACATATGGTTGATGATACATACAATGTTCATCACCTCTTCTCCTATTCTTCTCTATCTGATCTATATCACTCTCTCCTCTATGAATACGTATCTGTAGGTATATATATACGAGTCTAACTCGTCATCTTTTTCAAAATACATTGAACTATTTACAAGAGTAATATACAAAAGAAACATTTCTGATTCTATTTTCTTCCTCTGAAAGTAATCTTCATTCTTCCACATATCTTCTCACTTTGATCTTCATATAATCACTATTGATGATTGCTCTGCTCCAACAGCTCCCCCTCAATCTTCAATTGTGATTATCTGCATCTTCTTTAATCCTGCCATATCTTTAAACCTCTGCAATTTAGGTCCATCCAAACTTTTAGTCATCATATCTGCAAGTTGATCTTTTGTAGGGGTGTGTATGACTTCAATTTCCTTCTCAATGACCTTCTCTCTCAGAAAATGATACTGTATTTCAATATGCTTAGTTCTAGCATGAAATACAGGATTAGCTGCCAAGTATAATGAACTCATATTGTCTCCACAAATAATAGGAGTACTCTGAATCACATCAAAAACTTTCAAAAGTGTCTTTAGCCATATTACCTCTTTTGCAGCTTCCACCATACCTTTATATTCTGCCTCTGTAGATGACAAAGCAACTGTATGTTGCTTCTTGGAACACCATGAAATCAATTTGTCTCCTACATAGCACAAGTATCCATGTGTTGATCTTCTATCATCCACATTACCTGCCCAATCTGCATCACTATATATCTTGATTCTTGTATCTGAAGTAAACCCATAGTACAACCCTTCTTTGAGTGTACCCTTGATGTACCTAAGTACTCTTTGTCCTGCAATCCAATGTTCCTTTCTAGGACAATGCATGAATTGTGAAAGCACACCAACTGCATATGACAAGTCAGGCCTTGTCAATGTAGCATAAATCAAGCTACCAACCAGACTTTGATAGAGTTTCATATCTCCGAACTCTTCTTCTCCAAACCTAGACAATTTATGGTTCACTTCCAAAGGTGTAGGTGCAACCCTGCAATCTTCCATTTTAAATTTGGTTAGCAAATTTTTAAGATACCTTTCTTGGGTCACATATACTCCATGTTGAGTATAAGAAATCTCCATTCCCAAGAAGAATGATAGGTTCCCCAAATCACTGATTTTAAACTCTTTCTCCATCTGCTTCTTGATCATTTGTATTCCCTTATCATCTGTTCCTGTAAGTATTATGTCATCAACATAAATACACACATAAATGAACCCATCTTCACTTGCTTTGACTAGCAAGCTACTATCTGCCTTTGATGCTTGAAATCCAAGATCATTCAAGAATTTTACAAGCCTATAATTCCAAGCCCTTGGGGCTTGCTTCAATCCATACAAAGCTCTTTTGAGCTTACATACATAATTTGGACTCACTTGATCTTTGAACCCATCTGGTTGCTCCATGTAGACTTCATCTGAAATGTAACCATTCAAGAAAGCATTTTTAACATCTAATTGAGATAACTTCCAACCTTTGCAAGCTGCAATTGCTATGAGTGTCCTGATGGTTGTCATCTTTGCCACAGGACTATAAGTCTCATCATAATCCACTCCATATGTCTGTGCATACCCTTTCACAACAAGTCTAGCTTTGTACCTAGACACACTTCCATCTGCAAATCTCTTTGTTTTATAAACCCACTTACATCCAATGATCTTCTGATTATTAGGTTTAGGAACCAAATCCCATGTTTGATTCTCTATCAATGCATCATACTCCTCTTGCATAGCATCTTCCCAATTCTTCTTCCCTTTGGCTTCTTCATATGTAGAAGGATCTTCATCTGCTTTTACCAAATAAGCATAATCTTTAGTAGTCAAGAATGAAGTGTCATAGCTATACCTTGTAGGTTGCCATTTGTGCCTAGATGATCTCCTAACTTCTGCACTTCTTGAGGTCTCTGGTTCATCACATTCTGGATCAAACCTTGGCCTCTCTTCAACTTCAATCTGCACTTCATTACTCTCACTTTCATCAAGTAATTGAATCTTTGCTTTACCTTTCCTTTGTTCCACTACTTCTTCATCATCTGCATGTACATTATATTTACCTGCATACCAAGTACCTTGCTCATCAAATGTAACATCCTTGGATACAATAAATTGCTTTGTGGATGGACTCCACAACCTGTATCCCATTTGCTTATCATCATAACCAATGAATACATACTTCTCTGCCTTAGGCTCCAACTTATGCCTCAATTGAGATGGCACATATGCATATGCCAAGCATCCAAATATTCTGCAATGATCCAAGGTAGGTTTCTTACCCCACCAAGCTTCATATGGTGTCATACCCTGAAAAGCTTTACAAGGCAATCTATTAACCAAATATGTAGCTGTATTAACAGCCTCAGCCCACAAATAATTTGGGCAATTCTTCTCTTTCATCATGGACCTTGCAAACTCAACAAGAGTCCTATTTCTTCTTTCTGCTACCCCATTTTGTTGAGGAGAGTACCTGCAAGTAACTTCTCTCTTTATACCTGCATTCCACAAATAATCATTGAACTCATTTGAAAAATACTCTCCCCCTCCATCTGACCTTAGTCTCTTCAATTTTTGACTTGTAATCCTTTCTGCATATGCATGATAGTGTTTAAATGTATTAAACACTTCTGACTTTTCCTTAATCACATAAATTGTGATCCACCTGGTAGCATCATCAACATATATGACATAATATCTTGAACCATTTATACTAAAGTCCTTTGAAGGACCCCACACATCTGTATGCACCAATTCAAGTCTTTCTGAATACATAAACCCATGCTTGGAGTAGGATTGCTTATGAGCCTTACCTAATTGACATGCCTCACATCTGTATGTCATGTGTTGACCTGCAATGTTAGGCAATCCAAGCACTGAATCATTGTTGATCATTTCTTTGATACCTCTTTCATTAAAGTGTCCAAGTCTTTTGTGCCAAAGATCCAATTCTGACACCTTCTGCTCTCCATATGTGAACATAGCATGTCCAACATTTCCTTGTACCTTCAATGTGAAGAGCCTTCCTTCTTTCTTTCCTGCAATAACTTGTTTATACCCTTGACTAGGGTCTTCAACATAAACTCCATCATTGGTAAACCTTACCTCATAACCTTTTTCCACAATTTGACCTACACTGATCAAATTCTTTGGAATTGTGGGAACATAAAGTACCTTACTCAGAAGAGTGCTCCCATCCTTAGCTTTGACTGAACCAATTGACTTTACCTTATGCTTTGTATTATCACCTGTCTGAACTGTATGATTAATTGCATTATGATCTAGGTCAGTCATCAAAGCAATATTTCCACTCAAATGATTACTACATCCTGAATCAATATAAAACACTCTCATGTCCTCATGTGAAGTTTCACATGTATTCATAATGAGAGTTGAGTCCTCCTTTTGATCTGATGCATAGTTGTAGTAGGTGTTATTATAGGATTGACTTTGGAAGTTTCTTCCACCACCTCTTCCAAAAGAATTCCTACCACCTCTACCTCTGAAATTTCCTCTCTGAAATCTACCTCCTCTTCCTCTTTGATTAAAGTTCTGATAATTACCATTGTTTTGATTATTATGCCAACAATCATGAGATAGATGATTGGTCTTACCACATATCCAACAAGCTCTTGCATTATCTTTGTTGTTTCTGCCTCTTCCTCTACTTCTGCCATTTCCTCTTCCTCTTATGAAATTTGCTTGGTTTGATGTACCTTCTTCTTCACTTGATTGTTGCTTTCCTTTGTTGGCTTTCTTCTTGTCTTTAGAATACATTGCATGACCTGCACTCTTATCAACATCTCCTTTGACATCATTCTCAAAAGTTAACATATGACCTAACAATTGATTCAAGTCAGGAGTAAAATGATCTAATGAAAGTTCTGTAGATAAAATGAAAGGCTTCCACTTCTCATCTCCTCTTAGCCCTGTGAGTATTTGTCTTACCAATTTGTCTTCTTCAATATCTTCATCAACTGCACCTAGAGAATCTGCAATGTCCTTCATCTTTGTCACATAATCAGAGATTGATTGTGAGGCCTTCTTCTTGAAGGTAGTAAACTCTGCCCATAGTGAAGCCTTCCTTGATTTGGTTGTATTTTGGAAATGCTCTTCCAAAGCATTCCAAATGTCACAAGCACTCTCAAGTCCTCTAATGTGAGGAAGCAAATAGTCATTGACTGCCATGTAGATGATGCTTCTTGCTTGAGCATCCTTCTTCATCCAATTCTTCAAATCTGCAAGCTCCTCCCTAGTTGGAACACTAGGATCTCTGAATTCTGGCTTTTCTTCATCTCCTGTGATGTATCCTATCAGATCTTTGCTCATAAGATGAGCTTCCATCCTCATAGACCAAGCAGGATAGTTCTCTCTATCCAACTTTTCAATTTGGAGACTATCTCCCATCTTTACTTCACCTGTAGCTTCAAATCTTTAACCTTTACAAATAATAAATGTACCTTTACTTCGAATGTTGCTCCTTCTGATCCTTTTGATGCTCTTTGTATGTCTTCCTTCAAGTTTTCTTCAACCTTTACCCTTCTGCACCTTCAAGATGTAAAGATTTGTACTTCTGCAATAGTCGGAGTCTTCTTCACTTCAATTTTGACACAACCTGCTCTGATACCACTGATGGAGAGTGTTAATCTCCAAAAGAACAAGTTGACCTTGAATTTAGATCACTTCTATATCAAGATCAACTTTAGACTCCACCTAATTTAGAGAATCTTCACCAAATTATCAGAAAATTGATTATTCTGAAAAATTCAGTTTCTTCAGAAAAGTCTGTTGCAGATTAGTCACTCATTGACTAATCAATCCTGTAAAGTTTTTGATAAAACTTTGCACAACACTTTTCCTTAAGGTTGCGCAACTTTGCCAAGTTAAATCTCTCAAAAAGATTAAGTACACACTGAGAAATGTGTGAAACACTTTACCTATGTCTGAAAGTGCTTCTCTGCAATGGCGACTTTGACACCTGCAACTTCTTAGCACTGGTTCTCCCAACTCTGAACCCGTTTGATCAAGATCTTCTAGCCATAGATAGCTTACCTTCCAACTTAGATTTTGAGCCCTCACTTGTGTAAAACTTTACACTGTGGACTGAGCACTGACCATTTCTTTGAGGATGAAATGTGCGCCAGATTTTTCGACTCTCAGAACATCTTCACATATGAATGTTCCTAAACAAAATTCTCACAGCCTGATTGAAATTAATCTCTCAAATTCTAGCCATAGATAGATTAGCTATGGACTTAGATACGTGCAAAAGGATTCTTCAAAAGATTAAACACAGAAGGAGAATGGGAGAGAAGATCGACGCGCAGAATTCTACAATATTTTCTTCTTCATTACTTTTCATACATATGGTTGATGATACATACAATGTTCATCACCTCTTCTCCTATTCTTCTCTATCTGATCTATATCACTCTCTCCTCTATGAATACGTATCTGTAGGTATATATATACGAGTCTAACTCGTCATCTTTTTCAAAATACATTGAACTATTTACAAGAGTAATATACAAAAGAAACATTTCTGATTCTATTTTCTTCCTCTGAAAGTAATCTTCATTCTTCCACATATCTTCTCACTTTGATCTTCATATAATCACTATTGATGATTGCTCTGCTCCAACAGTTGTTGAGCGCAGGAACAGGACAGTAGTTGAAATGGCTCGTTGTATGTTGAAGGCTCAAGACATGCCTGATTCATTCTGGGCAGAAGCAGTCAATACAGCAGTCTACATCCTCAATCGAAGCTACACAAAAGCACTGAAGGGGATGACTCCTCAAGAAGCATATTCTGGTAAAAAGCCTTCAGTTTTGCATTTCAGAATTTTTGGTTGTTTCTGTTATGCACATATTCCTGATTCAACAAGATCAAAGTTGGATTCAAAAAGCAAAAAGTGTGTCTTCCTAGGATATAGTGAAGAGTCTAAAGCATACAGGTTATGGGATCCTGAGGCAAGGAAGATTTTTGTCAGCCGAGATGTGGTGTTTGATGAACGACCACACTTAGTAGAAGATAAAGGTAAATCTACTATCTCATCAAGCGGAGAAGTATCGCACCTTGTGCCTATCAAAAGACAGGTTAAAGTTGAGGAGGAGGAAACATCTGATGGAGAAATTTCCTCAATAAAAAGCCAACCAGTTGTAGCTGCACAGCGTAAGCCACTACCGAAGTGGGCACAACAGCTCTTTGATGATCTTAATCCACATGTAGATGTACCAGAATCATCATCGGATGGATTACGAAGATCAAAGAGAATAGAGGAGCAAAGAAGAGCCTCAGAACACATTGTTAACATGGCTCTAATGGCAGATATCATGGGTTCGATAAAGGAACCTACCACCATTGAAGAAGCCATTGATGATCCAGATTGGAGAGCGGCAATGCAGTCTGAGTATGATAGTATACTCAAAAATGATACATGGGATCTAGTCGACTTGCCACCAAAGAAGAAGGTAATAGGTACTAAATGGATTTGGAAAGCTAAGTATAAAGCTGATGGAACATTAGAAAAGTATAAGGCACGATTAGTTGCACAGGGTTTTTCACAGATTGAAGGATTTGATGTTCAAGAAACTTTTGCACCAACAGCACGCATGACAACTATTCGGACGGTACTTGCAGTAGCTGCACAAAAGTCTTGGCCTATTTTCCAGATGGATGTCAAATCTGCATTTTTGAATGGTCACCTCAAGGAGGAGGTATATGTATCTCAACCACCAGGTTTTGAGGTGCCCAATTCAGAAAATAAAGTTTGCAGGTTGAAGAAAGCTTTGTATGGACTTAAGCAAGCTCCACGGGCTTGGTACCAACGAATAGATCATTTTTTCAAAAATATGGGTTTTGAAAGAAGTACTTCTGATGCTAACTTGTATGTAACGAAAAGGGATAGCAAGCTAGTTGTTGTCATTGTATATGTAGATGATTTGATCATTACAGGAGATCATCAGGAACTCATCAATCAAACTCGGATCAGCTTGGGAACTGAGTTTGAAATGACAGACTTAGGTCTACTCCATTTTTGTCTGGGAATTGAAGTATGGCAAAGGAAGGATGGCATTTTCATCTCACAACAAAAATATTCCAAAGAAATTCTCAAGGCATTTGGAATGATGGACTGCAAACCAACTAGCACACCTATGGAGGTAAATCATAAGCTATCTATGGATGATAACATGCCTGATGTAGATGCTAAGAAGTATAGGAAGCTCGTTGGAAGTCTTATTTTTCTGTGCAACACTAGACCAGACATTTGCTATGCTGTTGGAGTGTTAAGCAGGTTTTCCAACAAACCTAAGGAGAGTCACTGGAATGCTGGAATGCGAATTCTAAGGTACATTGCAGGAACCTTGGATTTTGGTATTTTGTATACCACAGGTGATACACTCCAAGGATATTGTGATTCAGATTGGGCTGGAGATTGTGATTCTAGAAAATCAGTTTCTGGATATTGTTTCTCACTTGGTTCAGGAATATTTTCTTGGGTAAGTAGGAAGCAACCAACTCTCGCACTCTCCTCCACTGAAGCAGAGTACAAAGCAGCTTGTTTTGCTTCTTGTGAGGCAGTCTGGTTAAGGAGAATTCTTGCAGATCTTGGCTTTCCATCAAATATGCCAACTGTACTCAAGTGTGATAATCAAAGTTGTATGGCTATTGCAAAGAACCCAGTATTTCATGCTCGCACCAAGCACATAGAAGTACAGTACCATTACATTCGTGAGCTAATTGAAGATGAAATTGTGGAGCTAGAATATTGCCCAACAGAGGCAAATTGTGCTGACATATTCACTAAAGCACTTGGAAGAGAGCAGCTCAACAAGCATCTTCAACAGATGGGCATAGGACCGAGACCTACTTGATTTATCATCGGTAAACATTGAGGGGGGGTGTTAGTATATGATCAATGTCTACCCCTCATGATTGTATGCACATTTTGTAAGGCCCCCTTTATGAGGAGAAGCCAAGCATGCATTACCCAATTGATGGGAATCCCAACTTGAATGTTGGATGAAGGTCATGTTGGACCATGTAAGATATTATAAGGAAAGGGAGTTATCAGGGTCCCCAATTGTGGGCTCCGGGGTAGCGGTGAGCAGCCCCGGCTGGGGGGTCCAAGGGGGCCAGCGGGCCCCCTGGCTGGGGGGTCCCAGGGGGCCAGCGGGCCCCCTGGTGGGGGTCCGGGGGCAGCGCCCCCGGCGCGACGGTAAAGGGAATATTCCATGGAATATTCCCTGTCGGAGTCAGAAATCATTTATATTTGTTAGGTCGGTTCAACCAGTCTAAGCCATGTATGGCAATTACGCGGGCGGTGGCCGCCCACGCTCTACCGCCCATGTATAGCCGTCCATGGCAGGCCACCCATGATCCTATATATACATGACTTCTGCACTACCTAAGACACCGAGTTGAGCCAGCATACCTCTACCTTGTATCTCCCTATCTAGAGTTGTCTAGATCACCATTTAAGCTCTACCTTGAGAGCGCACGGGTGGACAACGCCATCATCTTTGTACTTGCTGCTAGTAGAAAATTGTTGAGATTCTCCTATATCTGTTATCTTCTCTGTTATTGCTCCTGTGTTATATTGCGTAACTATTGTCTTACAGTAAAAGCAAATTCGTGGCTCCAACTACCAAAATCACAAATTTTTGAGCTGAGGGAATCTCTCCTAACTTTGGGGATCACTTTTAGGTGGAGCCATTCGAATTCAAATTCAAAACTCCCTCCAAGAATAGCTATAAAAAGAGCAAGAAGGAAGAGGCGATTAGCAAGCCTTGTACGTGACCACTTCATGTCATTTTGTAGAGATTGAAGAGCTTACTCCATAGCTCTATCATTCTACTCCCATTGTGCAAAGATTCATTGCCAATGTGGTTGTAATCATATGTGAATCTATACATTTATCATCATCTACTTCTCTGTTTTGTTCTCTGCTATACTCACTCAGAGCAGTACCTTCAGAAGGTCATATCTCGCCTTTTACTCAATCTTTTTCAGTTTTTTAAAATGCATTGGATAGCTCTCACTATCTAGTTTCTACCTATAAATTTTCAAGGCCATTGAATTTATACTTTTGGAGATATCTGCATTTTACTGCTCACTGGTCTATCTCTGCAGAGCCCCGAGAATTGTGGGGAGGTTCCAGAAATTGTTGAAACTTGTTCTCAGTGCTCAGTCCATCATTTGAAGTGTTTTAACTTGGAATAGCAAGCTTGTTAAGTCTATTTGCTAATGCCCAAAAGGAATTTATCTAATTCTTTCCAGGTTGAGAGCACTGTTCATTTTTCTCAGCAGGTGTATGTCCAAAAATAGCAAGTTTTGGGAGCTAGTCATTTCGCAACTAGTCTGTCTTGACTTAAACTTTTGGGATACATGTTCCAAAGTACTTGGCTGATATTTTGGTGGATTTAGGAAGCTCAAAGGGTCTACTAATCAACTCTGAAGTCTCAGTTGGCTGGTGTGAAGCTGGTTGTAGCGGCACCTACTCATCTTTGGATTGCATCCACCATCTCTCTTCACAAGTCGGTCTCAAGGTCCTCGTGTGCTCTCTCGGTCTCAGCAAAGGGAAATCATCGACATTTCTTCGGTTCCCTGGGGCTCTATGTCCCTCAGGTTCCACTATATTTGTTTCCGTTCTCGTTCTTTCTCTTCCCCAAGAGTTGGCAAAGCTTACCTTAGGTCTCTCTCTACTCCTTTCTCTTTGAGTCCCATGAGCTTGAGATGTTCCAACTCCTTAGTGACCATAAGACACATTGGATCGAGGTTGGGGAAAAAAATATTCTCCCTTCCTAGTGTATGCGTGTCTTCCATGCTCAGAGACCACAAAGATTCTCTCAGAAGCATCATCTAAGTAGGTCACCTTGCCTGAGCTATCAGGATCTTTGAATTCATAGATGGCAAGAGCTCCCACTTCATTAGGATTTTCAATCTTGTACCTCCAAAAAGCCTCATCCGTTTCTTGGTTCCAGAGCAATTCTATGCTCCTATTATCCTGGGGAACTAACTCTGGAGTGATTATCCTTGTTAGGACCGATTTGCCTCGAGGGGTTTTCAGCTCCTTTCCTAAGTTCCCTTGTTCTATGTCACCTAATTCAGGTTCAGAGATTATGTTGCCAAACTCATCTGTCCTTTCAGGTTGGCTGGTGACCACATAGATTGTTCCTTCATTATCTATGTATGAACCATTTTCAAACTTGACTACAGGGTGTTCTAGTCCAATGGGCTTATTCGGAGTTTTAATTAGGACAACAGATCTTCGCAGACCATCCTCATAGATGCGTGCACCTAGGCGGTTGGTCTGGATGTATTCCAATTGAGTCTTGTAGGGACCTTCAGGTCTTTCTAGGTATGCCATTCCTGAGACACCTACAGGTCTTTCCATGCTATACGACATGTCAGAGTCACTGGTTTCTGAGTCTAGAGCGTGGGGGTAATCACTCAATTGTTGGGCCCAAGATCTGGCTGTATGGTTGACGCTAGCCTCGGATGATCTAACGCTTTGATGGTCTCTCCCTAGGTGTCTTCCCGATCTCAGATTCATATGCCCTTTATATGTTGCTGATTCTTTGGTACCAATCACTTGTTCCTTTTGAGTTCCTTTGTATGTGTTTTCTTGTTTTTTTTTAATTAAGCGTCGTCAGGAGCACTTAAATGTGTCGTATTTGATGTTCCTCGCCCACTTAGTTTAATTTCTTTTCCTTTAAGTTGTCCCTAGACTGCAGTTTAGCCTGTCCTTGCACTTGAGAAATTAAAGGCTCTTCAAACTTGAGTGTTCCTATCGTACCCCTAGTCAATCAGGACAACTACTCGCACTTAGCTTATGCTAAGAATAGACTGAGGGGGTTGAGATGTTCCAACCTCAAGTCGCTCCTCCTGACGATGCTTGTCTACCCAGGAAGCACGTTCCCAAGCTTGTTCGCCCTGGCACTTACTTTGCTTTCTCCAAAAGCTCTCGATGATCCTGTAAGAACCCCAAGTTTAGCTTCAATTTGATCCCTCAATTGATAGACAATTTATTTCAGACACTTTTTAATGACCCTTGTTCCCCCTTTTGTATTGCTAAAAAAAATTTCCTCTAGAGCTCCCTTGGTGTACCTACCCCTCAGTGTGTCAAATTCAAAATATCATATCTGAAAATCAACGCATTATTCTTATAAAAAATAGTTGAGGGCATGTAGTATATGCCACGAGCTTTCGCACAAGCCCTAGAGCTCAAAAGATGGATTTCGTATGAAAAAGTTATGACCATTTAGGGTTTAGGGGGTTAAACAGACAAACAGAACCTTTCGGGAGTTTTAATGCATTTTTCTAAGGCCTTTGTAAGTGTATGAGTATTTGAGTATGCAAATATGCCCAGAATTTAGCCTAAATTTCCAAAAAAATTACCCCTTAATTTTTTGCCGAAAATGTCTGTCTATCGCGATAGATGGTGTCTATCACGATAGATGGGTTTGTCGCGATAGACGGTGCAGATGGGTCTGTCGCGATAGACGGTGTCTGTCGCGATAGACGGTGTCTGTCGCGATAGACGGTGTCTGTCGCGATAGACGGGGTCTGTCGCGATAGACGGTGTCTGTCGCGATAGAGTGGTCTGTCGCGATAGACGGTGTCTATCGTCTGTCGTGGTTTTGGTCTGTCGTGATAGACGGTGTCTGTCGCGATAGACGATTTCTGTTGCGATAGAGTGGTCTGTCGTGATAGACGGTGTCTATCATCTATCGTGGTTTTGGTCTGTTGCGATAGACGGTGTCTGTCACGATAGACTGAGTCTGTCGTGGAATTTGGTCTGTCGCGATAGACAGGTGTCTGTCGCGATAGACGGGGTCTATCGTGGGTCTCTGTCTGTCACGATAGATGGGTGTCTGTCGCGATAGACGGGTGTCTGTCGCAATAGACGGTGTCTATCATCTGTCGTGGTTTGGTCTGTCGTGATAGACAGTGTCTGTCGCGATAGACGGTGTCTGTCGCGATAGACTGAAAAAACGCAAATTTTTGAGAAACTTCTAGTGATTTGGAGTGCTCTAATGGTGTAGGTTACTGTGTCAAACACGCATTCACAAAATATCAAGTTTTTTTGTCTCGGGACCTGTGTAGAGTCTGTCGTACTTGCACAAGCTGCTGGAGATGGTGGTACAGCTAGTTCCTGCAACATAAGCTCAAAAAACACCAAAAAACAGATCGCATGCAAGCTCTCTCTCGCTCTCTCTCACAATGAAATGAGGGAAATGAGGTGGGGAGTGGATTATGACAAAAAAACTGAAATTTTTGTGGAGATGGAGGTGGGAAATGGTGGGGATGATGATGGTGATGATGGTGATGCAAAAATAAGAAAAAATGAAGAAAAATAAGGAAAAGAAAGGATATTACCTATAACTCCAATGTCTCAACTCGACGTCTTACCATCACACGCTCGTCCTCGAAGCTCTCTCCCCGGCAACGGCGCCAAATTTGGTTTCACTCTAGCACAATGGTGAGTACCAACGTGAGAAGATTCACCTCATAATTGTCAATCCGTGGAGTCGTGAGGACTAGTATGAAGACTATGAGCAAGTGAAGCACACACATACACACACACACACAAGACAAGAACAAGGAGAGGAACAATGGAGTTCTTTGCATTAGTAAAAAAGTCTCTTACATAAGCTCAATTCACAAACAATCTAACCTCAAAAATGAGCTCTCTAGCTCTTTTTATAGTTTTCTCACTAGCTTTGGCCTTGTCTAGACCTAGTGTCCGACCTAGTTAAAAATTAGGTTCTAGAGCCTATTTGAGGGCTCAAACGGAGTCTAAAAATTATGAAAATTGGTACGTAGCTAATTCTAATACTCCTCAAGCTCGAGGACTCCTCGGCTTGAACAAAATGGAGTCTATTCTACCAAAAACGGGATTTACAATGTGTGTGTAGTGATAAAAAATCACTTGAATTAGAAATACTTTAAGAGAAAAATTGATTGGGCCTTGTTGCTGTATTGTGCATGACTGCTCCGTTGTGCCTGTATACTCTTTATATGACTTGGATTCCAACACAAGCATATCAAATTCCTCGGATGCATAATCCTTCAATGCAAAATCCTCATCCTCATGTGCAAAATCTTCAAATGTATCAAAATATATATCCTCAAGCTTCTCAAACAACTTTTCAAAATCCTCAAAATCAAAATTTTCAAAATCGTCAACCACATACTATAGAAGCTCCTCTTGCACCTCAAGCACCACATGCTGCTCCCCAAGCTCCTCAAATACATCAAATGCCTTATCAAAATCCTAATTATCCTATTCAAGCAATTCCTTATCAACAAAATACTCAATTTCAAAATTTCCCACCACAAGTTAATCAAAATCCTCAAAATCAAAATGGTTTTGTGCGTGGCCCTCGTAGGTGTCCTTTGTTAAAAGTCAAGCTTCAAGCTAAAAATTCGTGGGGAATCTTTTATGGACATGTGGAGCAATCAAAGGAAGCCAAAGCCACGAGATTCCATCAAGAAAAGTCACTCAACCACTCCCCAAGTCATCTCAACTAATTCCTCCAAGTTAGGAGGCTGATTTGGAAAGGTAGTTCCTAGATTTTAGGGGCACACCTCTCACTATAAAAGGAGCATGTATCCCGACTTCTTTTGGGCCATCTTCTTGGAGTTTTAGCTCATGTAAAGTGAGCACTAAGTGCTGGAGTTGTGATAAGCAAGCCCCTTGCTTAAGCAACCCCCTTGCTTGCTTGTTTGTTTTCTTTTAGTAGGCATATCTATGTGTGTGCGCAGGCAGTGTTGCAACTCTCTACCCCTGAGTTGTTAGCATTGGTTCTCCCTCATATGGTATCCATTTGATGTAATTCTTGTCTCATTGGATAGCTATACGAGTCTATTTTATGCTTACCAATTCTCTGGAGCATTCTCTGAGTAAGCTGGGAGCAACATTCATTTTAGTGAAGTTGTGTGATTGATATCTCTCTCTTTGTGTAGGCTCTGTTGGAAATATGTTGCTCTCTGTTGTAAGGGCTGGTTCTCCTTCTCTATGTATCCATTTGCTATGATTTTGGTGTCATTGGGTAGCTATTAGAGTGCTCTAAAGTTGACTTAAGTTTGAGATTCATTCTCTGTATAATCTCTGAGAAAAGTTTGCTGGAGTGAAGTGAGGTCTCTGCTTGACTAGCAGTTGTGAGCATTCAACTAGCTCATGTTGTAGACATTGTTTCTCTTTGTGTAAGCATTCATTTCAAGTGAAATTTGTTTTGTTGGAAAGCCCTTGGTGTCTACTATAGGTGTACAAAAGCTCACTGGATTTCTCTGCATAAGCTCTGAGTAAGAGCATTTTTGGTGTGCAGAGGTCAAAGAAGGATACCTGTGGAGGTCATTTGCGCTTCATCGTTGCTTAGGGGTTGAGATACTTCCCCCATCAGTGGTATCAGAGCATTTGGGCATCTTGGAGGTATCACATACAAGCAAGAAGACCTCTTGGAGTTGGTGGTTGAAGAGTTGCATCAACAAAAGCTTCTTGGAGGTAGCTGACATCAAGGGTGAGCTATTCTACTCAAATTTGCAAGAGCACAAGGTGTCCATCTAAGGAAAGCTTTGGATTGAGGTAACCTCAGAGCCTCATTTTCATTTTACACACATTGGAGCATTAGCCAAGGGCTAGGTCAAGTATCAAAGACTAGATATGGGAGACTTCAACACTCAAATTGAAAAGCTAGACAAAGGTAACTATCAACCATGGAGATTTAGGGTCTCCAACTATCTTATGGGCAAGGGCCTTTGGGGGTTGATTAGTGGAAGTGAACCAAGACCTAGGTTGGATGAGAATCCAACCAATGACCAGAGAAGGGCCTTTAGGGAATGGAATGAAAGAGACAAGAGGGTTATCTTTATTCTTTCCCAACACATTAGCAATAGCATGATCGGCCATATCCAAGACCTGGATTCAAGCATGAAGGTATGGGAGACACTTGAAAGGCTTTATTCAACAAGCACCAAAGCAAGGAAGATCCAAATCAAGAATGAGCTCAACAACCTTAGGAAGAGCTCAGGGAGTAGCATAAATGACTACATACTTAAGGTCAAGGAGTGATCAGATGCATTGGGATCCATTGGAAGCCACGTAGACGATGACGATCTTGTGGCTTATACTCTCAATGGTTTGAGAGATGATGAGAAGTGGAAACCCTTTACCACTTCAGTTTATGTAAGGGATAATCTTCCCAATTTTGAGCAATTGGTTGCTCTCATGGTCACCGAAGAAATGAACATAGGTGGAAGTTCAACTAAAAGCAAAGATGCAGAAGTTTTCTATGCAGGTAATCAAAGGGGCAAAGGAAGACAAGGACAAGGAAGGGGCAAAGGAAGGTTTGGAGGAAGGCAAGGCCACTCAAGAAATCAAGGACATGACCAAGGCACCTCATCACAAAGAGGGAGAGGAAGATCAAGAGGAAGAGGAGGACTATGCTAGAGATTGCTACCAAGGAGGAAACCAAAGGAACTATAATCAAGGTTCTTCATACAAAGGCCAAGGTAATTATGCTTCTACAAGTTCAGAAAATGACAATCTCTTGATGATGCACATGAATGGGAATTCAAGCAAAGTAGATAACACTTGGTATATTGATAGTGGATGTAGCAACCATATGAGTTGCAATGCTTCTTGGTTTACTAATCTACATGTTCCCAAAGGTAAAGGACATGTAGAAACAGGTGATGATACAGCCCATGAGATCTCCCATGTTGGAGATGTAGCTTTGGATGACAAGGAGGAAGGAAGATGTCTCAAGGATGTCTTGCATGTACCTACCATCACAAAGAACTTGGTGTCCGTTGGGCAAATGGTTGAAAGAGGCTATCAAGTAAGGTTCAACAAAGGTGGATGCTTTGTGGAGAACCCTAAGCAAGGTTACAAGGTCATAGCAAGAGGAAAGAAGCAAGGGAGACTCTTCACTTTGGAGGTAAATTCTCATTCTACTCAACATGTCTACTTCACATATGGAAACAAGAGGATTTCGGAGTTGGACTTGTGGCACAAGAGGATAGGTCACATCAACATACAAAGAATGAAGGAAATGCAATTCAAGAGGCTGGTTGAAGGTCTTCCCAACTTCCAAGGACAAGGTATGAAGCATTTATGTGAATCTTGTCAACTAGGGAAGCAAGCGAGACTTCCATTCAAGAAGAGTGGCTACATAAGCCAACATCCATTGGAGTTGATACATACAGATGTGTGGGGGCCAACGAAAGAGCAATCCATTGGAGGTAACAAGTACTTTGTCACTTTTATAGATGATTGCACAAGGATGGTTTGGGTTTATTTCATCAAAAACAAATCAGATGTGTTTACATGTTTCAAAGCATTCAAGGCAATGGTAGAGAAGGAAACAGGTACATATATCAAGAAGCTAAGGTCCGATGGAGGGGGAGAATATTTCTCAAATGAGTTTTCTGATTTTTTAATGGATCAAGGCATCAAGAGGCAAGTAACATGCAGGTACAAACCCCAACAAAATGGAGTAGCAGAGAGAAAGAATAGATACATTGCCGAGATCGCTAGAGCAATGCTTAATGAGATGAATGTACCTAACATGTTTTGGAGTGATGCAGCAAATACCGCCGTGTATCTAATGAATAGGGCTCCTACCTCAGGGATCCATGGCTTGACACCATATCAAGCCTATTATGGTAAGAAACCTGATCTTTCCCACTTGAAGATATTTGGATGTACTTGTTATGTACATGTGCCAAGTGAATTGAGGCACAAGCTACAACCAAAGGCAGAAAAGTGTGTGTTTCTAGGATATTCAAATGATCATAAAGGTTACAGGTGCTTCAACCCAAACACAAAGGACTTGAGGATATCAAGGGATGTAGCATTTGATGAGCTACTCCCTTGGTATAAGAAGTATGATTGTATGCAGGACTATGAAGAAGAAAAGCATGGACATGATGAAGAACAAATCGACCTAGAGCTAAGCGGCCCAAGGTGTTCCATCAATGAAGATAGTTCAAGGATGAACTCACCATGGAGGGGGAGATCTTCATCAAGCTATGAAGCACAATCAATCAACAAAGGCAAAGCAACATTGGTGGAGTTGGATGAAGAAGGTAATGAAGTTGAAGATGATGAAGGACACATGATGGAGAAAGAAGCCATGCCAAAGAAAGAGATCAAGTTCCCAAGGCAAAGGAGGTTTATTCCTCCAAAAGGTGAAGAAAGGAAGTCTTCTAGAGTTAAGTATCCAACTCAAAGGTTTACTTATGATTCATACATGGCAACACATTATGCATATATGAACAAAGTAGTAGAAGATCATGAGCCCGATTGCTATGAAGATGCAAGCAGGTACACCGAATGGAAAGAGGCAATGCAAGAAGAGATCGACGCACTTGAGGAAAATCAAACATGGACTCTAGTGCTCAAGAAGGAGAACATGAAGGTAATAGGTAATAAGTGGGTGTATAAAGTAAAGAGGAATTCAGATGGATCTATTTCTAGGTTCAAAGCAAGATTGGTGGCCAAGGGTTTTGCACAAACCTATGGAGTGGACTTTGAAGAGACATTCAGCCCCGTGGCAAAGATGAGCACCATTAGGACACTCATTGCAATGGCTGCTAGCAAAGGATGGAAGCTCTTCCAATTGGATATCAAGAATGCCTTTCTCAATGGAGACTTGGAAGAAGAGGTATACATGGAGCAACCACTAGGTTTTGTTCATAAAGAGTTTCCACATCATGTTTGTAGGTTGAAGAAGGCACTTTATGGCCTAAAGCAAGCTCCAAGGGCTTGGAACCAAATATTGGTGGACTATTTGATCAAATGTGGTTACAATCAATGCAACGCGGATCCATCTCTCTTCATCAAACAAAGAGGAGAACTTGTGGTCTACATGTGTGTGTATGTAGATGATCTTATCATTACAGGTAATGATACAAAGGGCATTGAGGAGATCAAGGCAAAGCTTGGAAAGGAGTTTAGGATCTCTGATCTTGGAGATCTTAGGTATTTTCTTGGCATTGAAGTTGTATACAAAGAAGAAGGTATTATGCTCATACAAAGGAAGTATATTCTAGACCTACTTGAGAGGTTTGGGATGTTACATTGCAAGCCTATTTCAAATCCCATGGAAGTTAATGTAAAGCTAAGCTCCATTGATGGAGAGCCATTAGAGGATGTAACTTTGTATCGATCTATTGTAGGCTCTTTCAATTATGCCACAATAACCAGGCCCGACATAGCATATGGAGTTGGAGTGTTATCACAATTTATGCATAGTCCAAGGACTACACACTTGCAAGCTGCAAGAAGAATGTTGCGATATCTCAAAGCCACTATAAATGAAGGATTGTTCTACTCATTTGATGATGATATGCAGGTCAAAGCTTATTGCGATGCCGATTGGGCCGGTTCGAAGGAAGATAGAAGGAGTACAAGTGGTTACCTAGTCATGCTAGGTAGCAAGATCATCTCATGGATTTCAAAGAAGCAACCCACGGTGGCATTATCTTCCACCGAGGCTGAGTATAGAGCTTTGGCTCAAGTCACATGTGAGCTAATGTGGATTAAGAAGTTATTTATGGAGCTTAATTTGCAAGTTGACACATATCCAATTTTTTGTGACAACATGAGTAGCATTCATCTAGCATCGAACACTGTCTATCATGCTAGAACCAAGCATATTGAAGTGCACTATCACTTCATAAGGGAAAAGGTGATATCCAAGGAAGTTTCAGTACATCATATTGGTACCAAGGACCAAGTTGCGGACATGTTTACAAAGGCTTTGGATGGGATGAAGATTTCAAAATTCAAGCAATGCATCAACATGAAGGAGCTTGGATGAGGATGAAGAATTGAAGCTTGAGGGGGAGTGTTAAAAGTCAAGCTTCAAGCTAAAACTTCGTGGGGAATCTTTTATGGACATGTGGAGCAATCAAAGGAAGCCAAAGCCACGAGATTCCATCAAGAAAAGTCACTCAACCACTCCCCAAGTCATCTCAACTAATTCCTCCAAGTTAGGAGGCTGATTTGGAAAGGTAGTTCCTAGATTTTAGGGGCACACCTCTCACTATAAAAGGAGCATGTATCCCGACTTCTTTTGGGCCATCTTCTTGGAGTTTTAGCTCATGTAAAGTGAGCACTAAGTGCTGGAGTTGTGATAAGAAAGCCCCTTGCTTAAGCAACCCCCTTGCTTGCTTGTTTGTTTTCTTTTAGTAGGCATATCTATGTGTGTGCGCAGGCAGTGTTGCAACTCTCTACCCCTGAGTTGTTAGCATTGGTTCTCCCTCATATGGTATCCATTTGATGTAATTATTGTCTCATTGGATAGCTATAAGAGTCTAGTTTATGCTTACCAATTCTCTGGAGCATTCTCTGAGTAAGCTGGGAGCAAAATTCATTTTAGTGAAGTTGTGTGATTGATATCTCTCTCTTTGTGTAGGCTCTGTTGGAAATATTTTGCTCTCTATTGTAAGGGCTGGTTCTCCTTCTCTATGTATCCATTTGCTATGATTTTGGTGTCATTGGGTAGCTATTAGAGTGCTCTAAAGTTGACTCAAGTTTGAGATTCATTCTCTGTATAATCTCTGAGAAAAGTTTGCTGGAGTGAAGTGAGGTCTCTGCTTGACTAGCAGCTGTGAGCATTCAACTAGCTCATGTTGTAGACACTGTTTCTCTTTGTGTAAGCATTCATTTCAAGTGAAATTTGTTTTTTTGGAAAGCCCTTGGTGTCTACTACAAGTGTACAAAAGCTCACTGGAGTTCTCTGCATAAGCTCTGAGTAAGAGCATTTTTGGTGTGCAGAGGTCAAAGAAGGATACCTGTGGAGGTCATTCGCACTTCATCGTTGCTTAGGGGTTGAGATACTTCCCCCATCATCCTTGTTGTGATTTGTTAGAGCACTTTTTGAGAGATTGTGAACTATTGAAGGCTGCTAAGGAGCAACAACTAGTAATAGACATAGACAAGAAAATCTGTGACTATCGATCTAAGATACCTTTGCAAGGAAATTATGGTAAGGGAGGAATGAAAAAACACTATGAAAATATAACCATAACGGATGCAAGAACTAGAGGAGTGAAACTAGAAGCTCTTGATGAACAACAAGTAGAATCAAGTAAACCCACAAAGGAATTTGACTTTTCCATAGAGGCTTTAGTAAGAGCACGAGATGAGGTTAGGAAAATAACGGCTTGGGAGTCACCGATAGAAGATCAATCTCTTATTTCTCACATATCCAATGTAGAAGAAAAACAAAAAAGAGATGAAGCTGAGCTTAGTGAAAGAAGAGTGACTCGAAAACAAACCTAAGAGGGAATAGAAACAATCAAAGAGCAAGGAGAAACATCACAGCCCAAACATAAAAAACAAGAATCACAACCCAATGAACCAAAACAAGAGGAGAAACAAAAAGGGAAGAAGACAAATCAAAGTAAAACAGAACTAAAGCCTTTAGATAAACAAGAACAATCAAAACAAATTGAAGAACAAACACAAGAACATGAACAAAAACAAGATCCTGAGCAAAAACAAAAGAAACAAAAGAGAAAACCTAAAGCCATCTTGATTTCAGAAATTGAGAGAAAAATAGATCCTATGGAGATTTTAGATGACAGTTTGCTTAAGAGTCAAGTTACTATGTCTTTAAAACAAGTTTTCTCTATTGCAAAGCCTGTTTTTAAAGATAACTTTATCGGCCTAATTAAAAGGAAGAGGTTTCTGCTTAATCTAGATACTGAGATGCAAGATTCTCTAGATCAAGATCAAGCTATGAATGAAACCTTAAACTTTGATGAATCTGATGAAGAGGACTTTGATGATGATGAAGTAAATGTTAATAAAAATTTCTTAGGACCTATTCAACCTGACCATGAAAATCATGAAAACAATCCTGAAAGTCACTTTAAAAGAAAATTTTGGTCTAGAGGTACATCAGAGATGCATGTTAAAACAGGAAATGATAAGAACACTATCACTGTAAATGCATTAGTAGATTCCGGCTCCGAAATCAATGTGATTTCAAGAGAAGTCTATGATAAGTTTCGATGGCCCATAGTTAAAGATTGTGGATGGCATATGAGAACTGTAGATAATGGTGTAGGTACCCTATATGGAGCTTGTGCTAGTGTGCCTGTTGAGTCCTAACTCTAGTGTCTCGAGGAGTCCCCTCACTTTTGGAGGCTTGCAGCACAGAATTCGAGAATCCCTTTCTAAGACGAGCGCGAGCACGGAGATGGATGCCTTGTGTGCCGCCCAGCTGCGTAGTGATCATAATTAGTTACTCTCTCTCTCCATAATGATGAGTCATCCCCCCACATGGCTTCACACATGGGTGCCACATGGCCCTCATGTGTGAGCCCACGTAATAATAACTTAGAGGTGGTTCACACCTCCCTTAGGGATACTCCATGACATTTCCTTCCCCTTAACTCCATTTTTGTCCTCAAAAATGGTATTGGAAGGTGTAATAGAAAGAGAGAACTAATAATAACACTACTCCCACTATATCCCCATGTATAGAAATACATGGTCCTGTCTCCGTGTTGTTTCCCCATATCCTTCCCCTTAAGAAGACTCTTGGGAAGGTAAACTGAAACTGGGAAACCGTCTCTGTAGGGTGCTAACCCGCTCCCATGTGGCACTATCTTCTGAACTATCTTTCCACTTTACTAGACACTCTTTATACAAGTGACTCCTCGTCCGTTTCTCTCGAGTGTGTAGTATGCTCTCTGGCTCATGTGGAATAGATTGCACAGAAATAGGCTCTACTACCTCACTATCTGGAATGAGGTTGTCAGATTCACCCAGCCTTTTCTTAAGCCGGCTAACATGAAAAACTGGATGGATTTGACTATTCTGTGGAAGTTGGAGCTCGTAAGCCATCTTTCCTGTTCTCTTAAGTATTTGGAAAGGTCCACAATACCTAGGAGATAATTTTGGACAAGGTCCCGTCTTCATGGTTTCAGACCTAGATGGAACTCTAAGATAGACTTGCTCTCCTACCTCAAAGTTGATATCTCTTCTTTGAGGGTCAGCATAGGCTCTAGCCCTATCCTGAGCTTTCCTAATGTTGTCCTTAGCAAGTCTAAGCATATCATTCATTTCTTCCAAGAAGTCCTTTGCAGCTTGAACTTTTTCATTCTGCAAGCCAACTGCATAAGGAGCCCTTGGCTGAAACCCATACATAAGCATAAATGGACTATGCCGAGTGGAAGAGTGCTTGGCACTATTATATGCAAACTCTACTATAGGTAAGTACTCCTCCCAATTAGTTTGCCTTTCATTCACATATGCTCGAAGCATATCCTCTAGGATTTGGTTAACCCTTTCTATTTGCCCATCCGACTGTGGATGTTCGGCCGTACTCATGCTAAGCTTTGTATCCAACCTTTTGAAGACTGCTCTCCAAAAGTGGCTAGTAAACTTCCTATCCCGATCAGAAACTATGTCTAAAGGAAGACCATATAACCGGTATAGATTCTCAACAAAGAGTCTAGCCAACTCAGGTGTCTTCACTGTAGTACGTGTTGGAATAAACCTAGCCATTTTGGTTAACCTATCCACAATTACCCAGACCGAGTCGTGCCCTCTCTGTGTCTTAGGTAATCCGACTATAACGTCCATGGAGATACTCTCCCACTTCCCATTAGGAATATCCAATGGGTGGAGTAGTCCTCCAATCCTTAACCTCTCAGCTTTGTTGACCTGGCATTTATTGCACTTAAGCACATACTCTAGGACGTCCTTATGAAGTCCGGGCCAATAAAACTGCCTCTTAACAAGATCATAAGTCTTGTTAACTCCTGGGTGTCCCGGACTAGGTGTGTCATGACACTCATATAAAATATGCCGTCTCATCTAGTGTCTGGGTGATACCAATGTTGAGTCCTAACTCTAGTGTCTCGAGGAGTCCCCTCACTTTTGGAGGCTTGCAGCACAGAATTCGAGAATCCCTTTCTGAGACGAGCGCGAGCACGGAGATCGATGCCTTGTGTGCCGCCCAGCCGCGTAGTGATCATAATTAGTTACTCTCTCTCTCCATAATGATGAGTCATCCCCCCACATGGCTTCACACATGGGTGCCACATGGCCCTCATGTGTGAGCCCACCTAATAATAACTTAGAGGTGGTTCACACCTCCCTTAGGGATACTCCATGACAGTGCCCATATCCATAGGAGGAATCACAGAAGAGTTTCACTTTTTTATTCAAGATAATTGCTCCTATGAAGTTATCTTAGGTCAACCCTTTATTTGTGAGAGTCATATGGAAACTAAAGCCATGGATGATGGGTCTACCTATGCTAGATTTAAGTCTAAGTATGGAATGCAATCACTTCAAGTCATGACAGTAGGAGTGAATCATCCTAGGAATCGATTGTCAATTAGAAAGAAACCTATTGTTACTCAGGGTCATGAGCATGCTTGTAGTGATTGTGCACCTCGATTCATGTTTGGAGCTACATATGATCAAAATTTCGGATAGAATCCATTGTTGAGCGGGACAATGGTGGATATTGGTTTGACATCTCACATCCAACCAACATGTACAATAGTTTGTCACTTTGTTTTCCACATTCTAGATTAGATTTTCTTCATAAGAGTCAATTGTCCAAGTCTTTTATCCAAAAAACCGAAAAAAAAACAACAAAATCATGGAACATGATGAGAATATTGGGCATGTGATTGAAACATCTCATTGTTTCTTTACTCTTGAGGAGTTAGAGTTATGTCTTCAATAAAATTCTAATTCCCATATTATTCTTCTTTCTTCACTTGATGAGTATGCTCTAATCCAAGAGTATGCTCTCAATGTTGACAAGTGCTCAAAATTTAGCCAAACACATGATGCCTTAGTTGAAACAAAGTACAAAACTGTAGACAAAAAAATCAAACCCATAGCTCAACCATTGCCCCAAGGAAGTAATGAAAAAATTATTGATGTGAAAAATGATCCAATTCTTCGGGATAAGAAAAACATAGGCCATACATTCACAGATGAGACAATCAAACATGTGAAAATTGGTACAAATGATGACTTTCTTTTGCGAGTAGAGAGAGATAAATTTGAGAGAGTCATACATAGCCATGGAAAAGCCTTTACTATGTATCCTCATGAGATTGGTTGTGTAGATCCTAAGCTAGTTGCACCCATGATAATCTTTACTATTCCATATATTCCATGGAATCTTCGTCATATACCAGTTCCAAAGGCTCACTTACCTGAGCTAATGAAACTACTTAAGGAGAAGATAAACATGAGAATTTTAGAGCCATCTTTTGTACCTTACTCAAACAGATGGTTCAAATTGCCTAAAAAGAATGGGAAACTACGTTTTATTCAAGATCTCCAACCTGTCAATAAAGTCACCATAAGGAATGTAAGAACATGACCCAATGTAGATGAGTTTGCTGAATCATTTTCACGACATTCTATCTATTCAATGGGTGATATATATTCGGGATATGACCAATTCCAATTAGCAATTGATAATCGTGACATAACCACAATGAAAACTCCTTTAGGCTTAGTGCGAATGTGTACTTTACCTCAAGGATCAACTAATTCTGTGGTTCATATATGAGTGCTATGAATATGGTCTTACATGATTTTATCCCTCATATAACTATGCCATTCATTGATGATATTCCAATTAAAGGAAGTGAGGAACATGTAAAGGACATTACTTTAGATTCATCCGGATGTCGTAAATTTGTTCTTGACCATATCTCTAATTGTGAAAGACTATTTCAACAATTTGAAGAGGTAGGTCTCAGATTTTCCATAGAGAAATCTGTTTTTGGTGTCAATGAGGTTCTTATTGTTGGACATTTATGTGGCCATTATGGTCAAAAGCCATATCCACAAAAAGTTGATGCCATTAGCAAGATTTCTGAAACATGTAGCAATGTGAGTGAGGTACGTAGATTTCTTGGTGCTTGCATCTTTTATGTTATTTGGATCCCACACTTTGCTCATGTTGCTGATTGTCTCTATGACTTGTTGAGGAAGAAACAAAAATTTATTTGGACTGACAAACACACACAAGCTATGCATAAATTGAAGAAATTATTGCTTGAAGCTCCCATCCTTAAGCGTGTAGACTAGTTTGCTAACAAACCTATTATATTGATTGTTGATACTAGTCCTATTTTTATAGGTTGGGTCATAAGTCAAGATGATAGTGAAGGGAATAGATATGCAATTAGGTTTGGTGCCAAAATTTTACATGAAACACAACGAAAATATCCACAGACCAAATGAGAATTATGGGGTATGGTCACAACTTTGAAAATAGACAAAGAATATTTCATTGGTGCAAATGTCAAAGTTGAGACTGATTGTTGCCTCTCATTGGAATGATGGCCAATTGTTCATCTCCTGATATAGCCATGTTTAGATGGATCTCATATATTAAGTTCATAAATCCTGAGTTAGTTCATATTTCAGGTAAGTCAAACTCAGTTGATGATATGTTATCAAGAGCTAGATTTGATGATGATCTTGAAAGTGATCTAATAAAGAATGTGAACTTAGTTGACTATGTTCCACATATATACGAGTATGAGAAATTTCATGATTCTGAGTACAAAAATGAATGGAGAGACATAGGAAAGTATCTGAGTACACTACAACCATTACCTAGCTGGACTACGAATAGATTCCGTAACATTAGGAAACGAGCTTATAACTTTTTCCTATGTAACGGTTATCTTTGGAGACATGCTAAGGGTAAGGTTAAGAATCCACAACGAGTCCTAGGAAAACGAGGTCTTCAGTTGCAAGTAATGAAGGAAATGCATGAGACATTATGGGCAGGTCATAAAGGATTTTTTGGAACATATGAAAAAATTAGAAGTACCTATTATTGGCCTAGGATGTATGTTGACATTAGTAGCTATGTTTCTACATGTTCTACTTGTCAACTTCATTCATCGGTCAAACATAGAGATCCATTGCATTCTACTTATCCAACCTGTATCCACTACAAGTGGGTAGTAGATCTTGTAACTATGCCTAAAGGTATTGACAAAATGCGTTACATTGTACTTGCAAGAGAAGACTTAACTAATCATGTAGAGGGACGTGCACTACGATCTAAGACCACTTACAATGTTTGCAAATTCTTGCTTGAAGATGTCATAAGTCGCTTTGGGTACATAGAGAAAGTAGTTGCCGATCGTCGAGAGTTAAATGCGAGAGAAGCTAAAGAGTTCTTTGAACATCATGGTATTCATTTATTCACTAAAAGACTAATTTCCTACTAATTTACAGGGGTAAGCTTCTAATCTTCTGTGGGGATGCATCTAGAGGACTCCTCTAGTGCAGTTACATCGGAAAATATATTACAAGAATGGTTATAATACAAAATTGGGTGTCCAAATCGGAAAAATTTTGGGGCCCGTCTTTTTCTCTGCCTTGTGCTCTCTTTTGCTCTGCAACACTTCCCCCCTCTTTGTCTCTGTCGTCCCTTGACAGGCTTTATCTTCTCATTGGCTGCTTGTTTAAGTCTTTTGAGTGCACGCATCCAGTGGTCGAAGAAGCAATAAGGACCGTCAGCCAATTGGTTATCTTATCCAAGGTTTGTCCTTTACTTCTGTCTTCGGCTTGCTTTAAGAGGTTTGAATACACGCACCCAATGGTCGGAGAAGCGGTAAGGACTGTCAGCAAATTTGTTATTTTATCCGATCGATGTCCTTTGCTTCTGTTTTGCCCCTTGGTATTCCGTATATCACATATCTGGGTTGCTGTATTCAGTTGGGTTGCCCCGCACGCCACCAGTGACCTATGTCTTGCTTGTGGTACTTTGATCTGTCCTGGTTGCAAACATGTGACCTTGTTGTATTGTTTTGAGCCTGTTTATTTTCTTTTCACCGTATGCTATCAGCGGAAGGATTATTACCTACTAAATATCTTCTTGCACTTCTTCAAATATGCTTTCCTGGCCCTGGTCCCTCCTTTCACTTACGTGCTTTTCCTTGATGCGTGCCCCTGCTGGGCTCTGTGCAGAGATGGGTGTTGCGCCCCTACGGGGCTTCTTGCAGAGATATGTCTTCAGATATGATCTTTTTAGTGAAGCTTCTTTCGTTGTCTTCTTATTTTCTTCTTTTTGCTTGATTCTCCCTAAACACTGCCCCCCTCCTGAACTCTATCGTTCCCGACAGGCTTTGACAAGCGACGGGCATATGTTCTATATATTTTTTGCTTTGTGTCATTAAGCAGATTGGCTTCACGTACCATTAACTGTTTCCACTGTTCTGCCTTTACACCATCGTTAGGTGGCTGTCTGTGGTCGGTGAAGAAGCTCTGTTCATATGCCACTAATATGGCATTTAGATTGGATGAGATCTTCAAAAAGATTTGTGAATGTATTTCAAAAAACCCTGTAAAAAATGCTTCCTCGAACATTTGCATATATGTACTTGGCAAGAACATGAGCCGGGAATAATAAGCCATTATGGTTGGTCGGCTAGGCATAACAGACAGATCAAAAATGAGGATCTCTGTTCCCTAATTAATACCAATGAAATTCAAAAATGTATAGGCCGCATGTTTGAAGACCTTCAATACTGTAAGTATCATACTGAGTATTTTATTTGTCATCTTTACAGTTAAATTGGGTACTGTTGCATAACTTTGCAGCCAAAATTCAATGGTTTTTACCATGTACTCTTCCGTAGGTAGATAATTATGTGGCGGACTTGGAAGCAGGGGGTAATTCAGCCACTGTTTATTTATAGCACCATTTTTTTGCATGTCCAAAAATTCCCTGGTTTCTCTTCGACGTGGTATAGGACAAAATGAAGGGTTTACCTGTAGGAAATATGGTGCTGCTTGCCAATGCACCCGTAGGGTAGGATGTTTCTCCAAAAACTTTCTTCTCCAAACAGGTTGTGCAGCTTCAAATTCTTCTTGAGTGTAAGTGAATGTGTCATGTTTAAAGTTTAGCTCCTCGTCTGGACTTGTTTAGCTCCTCGTCTGGACTTGTCTTTGTAATCTTCTTTATATATTGTCTTCTTTTCTCTTTCAATAATCCGTACGGAATGTTGAAAGGCTTCATTATCTTCTCTAAGTCTTTACCTTTAATCTTTGCTTCTTTCATGACTTTGATGACTTCGTTTTCAAAATTTTCTGTCAACCGGGACACCACTAGTGCCTGTTCCTTCTGACTTATTTCTGCAGTATATGGCATTGGATGATCATCATGTATGTCCGCCATGAGCTCGTGTATTGGAGAATTATAAATCGGGGGAGATAGAGGACGTACCTCTACCTCGTCAGTAGGATTCTCTTTTGTTGGCTCTACTGGTGTCCCGATTGGTGCTTTCTGTTTGACTTGGATCTCTAATTGTGCGATGCATTCATTCTTTTCTTTCACTTCTTGCATTGCTGCTCTGAGTGCTTTCTTTACTGCAAGCAGTTCATTGCCAATTTCTGCTATATTGTCCATGTTTTCGCTGTAACTTGTTGCAAGTTTCCCATGGGCTGTATTCAATTGTTTTTGGAGCTCGGTGGTGTCTTGAATGTACTTCTGCTCCCATTCGGTTCTTAATGCTTGCTCTTGTTGTAGTAATTCTGTATATTTTGCAATCTGGTCTCTTAACTCTTTCTGATCAACATCTGTTGTTTCCTGTTTTTCGAGAGGTTGATCGTATAGCAATGACTTCATGAGTTATTTATTTCTATTTTGTAAACTGTCATTTTCTTCCATGTACACCTTTAATTGGGTCTCGAGCAAGGTGCTTCTAGCTTTCGTTCTCTCTTTGTCAGCCTCGCTGGCTTCATGTAATCTTTGTAGGTCTGTGAGCTGTGCCTGGAGTTGGTGATGCTGGGTCATCAATGTATCACATTGTGTCTTTACCTTGAGTAACTCCGTTTCTTTGACAGCAACCTCTTTTTGCGCCTGGATTAGTAGTGCCGATAGTTGTTCACTCATAATTTGGAACTGATTCTTTTCCCTCATGGCTTTGTCGTAGTCTACATTTGTATCCATCATCTGTTGTTGTGTATCCATGGCCGTTTGTATCATCTGCTTGACCACCGGCTTTAATTATGTGACATCCACATTTAACCATGTTTTAGGAACACTCGGTTCTGCTCCTGTTGTCACATCTTTTCCTTGTGCTACGTGTAATGTAGTGTCATGGGGCTGCCTAATGTGGAGTTGTATCCTTGGCTCAACCTCCATGTGGTTGATTTTGCCTTGAGGAGTGTCCTCCGGTACTTCAATTACGATTTGCTCTTCATTTTTGTGTAGGTCTGACTCTTTGTTCACTGGAGTTTGCATTTCTTCCTTGATAGGTTGCATTACTTCTTTATTCGATATGGTAGCTTCTTTGATACTAATATTTGTTGTATCATTCAATTGAATGACGTGCTCTGGTTCCTTTTGTTCTTCTATGTTCTTTGCTTGTTTCTGTTTGTTATCTGGCGTGACTTCAACTTGATTGATCTCTGTCCAATCTTCATTGTGTGTTTCGGTTTGCATATCTGTATCCAGGGTGTCCTTCTCACAGCTTGATTCTTCATTAGAGCTTGATTCCTCCAATCCTATTTCTTTGTATCTAGAAGGTACTTGACGAGTTGCTTTATCCTTCAGTTTCTTTTCTTGGCTCGCTTGTCTGTAGTGGTGACCTTGAATATTCAAATTTATCTGCCCCCGCATATACTTATGTGTTTCTTCTAGGGCAGTAGAGAGGTCTCTTTTCGTAATTGGTTGTTGATTTCCAGGAATCTTTGGTAAGATGTGTGTCCTCTTCAAAGTGGGTGTCTCTTGAGCTTCTTCCTCTCTTAAGCGTTTAGTTCCTTTCATAGGTGTCCTTGAACTCGTTCCTACTTCTTCAACAGCAATGACTGTTTTCTTTTTCTTTGGGATTGTAGCTGACTTGGCATATTTGGCTAGCCCTTCTGAGGTTGGCATCTCACGCAAGTAGTTTTTCATATCAAGTGCCTCATAGATAAGTAAGGTCAAAGCTGAACTGCCATTGAGAAACTTTTTCTGACCCCACTTCTTCTTGGCTTCAAATAGACGTTCTTGAACATATAGAGTCATATTTACTTTATTACCGACTTGCTTCATAGCATGTGATAATAGTTGTACGATAATCTTTTGAGGGGCTGTGTATCTATGCATACTTGGGAAGCAAAAGTGTTGGTGCACTAAGCGAACAACATCTTCAATATCAGTTTTGTTAATGTCCAAAAAGGATCTCTTTTTTGGATCATGACATTCCTCCTTGACATTGGTGATTCCTTCTTGATTCCATCCGAAAGCTTTGTTGATTAACTCATGAGTAAATTGAATGGTTTTCCAGGTACTCACTTTGTCCAATACTCGTGCCTCAGGAACTGATATCCTATTCGCTGCAGGCTGAAGTGTGTTCATCACTTGCGTGCATCTTTGAAAATCTGGCAAATAAATAGGCAGTTTTAGAAATGCTTCTATTCCTACTTGTGTCCAAACATCCACCATGCGAGGTAATCCTTGTATGATAGTCTTGAAATCTTGTGACATAATAGGGAAGTAGTGATCCCTGTCCATAATCTTGATGGTGGCCATGAAAATGAGGTCCGACACCGGTTGGTCATCCAAAAACCAATGGCCTCTTGCTTTTGTTATAGATTCTTGTGGAAGAAGTTGAACCTCTTCCTCTTGAGTCGCTTCGGAATTAGTGGATGCCATCTACACTCAATATAGAGTATGAATTAGTGGCAAGATAGTATCAGAAATCCTCCTTCATTTGTCTTTCATAAGATGAACATTGCTTCGAGTGATTGGTGTCGTCCCTTCCCCGTGGGTGTGAGAAAGGTAATACCTGGGATTTTTCATATTTTTAGGCATTTTTATGTTTTTATCTAAAAGAAAAACAGAAAAGTGAGTTCATAGCCGAAGCGATTATTAATTTTTTTAGTAATTTTCTTTAAATTATGTACAAGTGCTCTCCTATTTCCCAAGAGGAAAATGTGCTTCACTATCCTGAAATAGAAGAATCTTGTGCCGAATGCGTGGCCTTGTAATGTGGCCCTATCATGCATACTTTGGATTCTGTTAACTCCCAACGTGTGCAACTTGAAGTATTTGTTTGATGCATGCAGCTCGTCATGCTTTTCGGCATCCAAATCTGCTTCACTCTATTGGGATGAATTGTATTTTCAACATTCCTGATGAATGTGGGTCTTTTTATGTTGTACGTCTGCTTTTGCTGATGTTTGAACCTTGGAATAGTTTTTGGTGCAAATGTATACTCCTTCTCTGTCCTGCAGCTGTTCATCTTTGGTTGTCTTGCCTTTGGAGCATACTGATTTTTCTTGAGCCTTGACTCTTCCTTCCTGATGATTGTCCTTTGAGTGCATGACTTGGGAATCCATATTTGTGTTCGGTCTGATTGGGCGGCTATTACTATCTTTGGAATCCACCGTCTAGCAATTCGTTGTTGATCTCGGCGTCCAAAGTCATTTGTCTGCTTCTTCGCTGGATTGTTCTAATGTTGACGATGTTTCTATTGTAGAAGATATGCAGCTACTTGATCCTTCCTTATCCAAGCCTGTCTAATGTGAGGAATGGGGTATATTCTAATAGGTACAGACTTGTGATGATCCTGAGAACTAGTCTCTCTTGTGCATGGTGCTTCACTATGGTTGGTTCCAGATTGAATGGTACTCTTGTGACTTGCTAGATCATAGAATGGTGTGTAAGCAGAATTCTGCGGTGTGTCCTCACATGAAGTACTAGCCGAAGGGGTTTCCATAGTGCTAGTGAACATACATGCATCACTTTGTTCATTTGAGTGAGTTTTTGGCTCTATACTTGCGGCTTTGATTGGTCGTTCTTCTAGCATGCTGAATACTTCACGATGTCCTATCTTGGCTGAGATGTATCCTAAGGCCAATTGGATAGTCACTTCATATTTGTATATCCAATCTTGACCTAGCAATAAGTCTTCGAGTAAGTCCTGATCATAACATACTAAGAACTCCTGTTCCATAGTATTGTTTCCAATATGTAGAGGTAAGGTCACTTCACCCATACATTGAGTAATTGTGCCCCCTATTCCTATCAACTGTGCCTTTGATGGACGTAATTCCTCCTTGAGTTTTTGAGTCAATGAAAGTTTGATACACCTTATGGCGGCTCCTGTGTCAATGAGAGCATCCACTAAGTGGTATTCCTTTTTTCCTACTCCCACATTCAAATATGGTTGTGTCCTCTGTTGACCTAGGTTTTCAGTGGCTCTAAAATTAGCCATTGGGATGAGTTCTTCTCTTAGTTGATATCTCTCATCTCTCTCTCTCATCCACTCTTTTCGTTTCTTGATTCGTTCTAGTGCTTCCTGTCTCGCTTCTTCTCGTATCCTTTCCTCCTCGATGCGTCTATTCTTGCCCTTGATTAATCGTGACATTGTTTCTTCAGTCAATGGTTCTAGATATCTTTTCACTCGACAACCACTGATATAGTTTGGTAGTACTTCTCCATCTAGAGTTGCTAAGCTGATGGCTCCACTCATGGATATACGATTGATGATCAACGGGCCATATCCTCTCTTCTCCAACTTCTTAGTGTGTTGTTTCAGAGTATATACCAAAACTAAATCTCCTTCCTTCAAATTTTTGTCTTTAATATGAGCATCAAAATATGCCTTCTGTCTCCTTTTTGCAGCATAAATCCCTGCTAGTGCTTGTAACCTAGTTTCATGAAGCTTCTCTATTTGATCCAATTGAGCTGAGAGTTCATGTCCCGTCCACTCATGAGTTGTAGCTACTCTGAGAGTGGGTATTAAGAAATCAATTGTCAAAATAGCATTTTGTCCATACACTAAGTTAAAAGGAGTAGTTCCTATGGGTGTTTTGTAGGCTACTCTGAATGCCCATAAAGCGTGATGTAATTGTTTATCCCATTCAGATCTACCATTGTTCACAATTTTAGTGAGAACTGTGCACAAGATTTTATTGGAACTTTCGGCTTGTCCATTGGCTTGTGGGTGATAAGGCGCTGATTTCTTATGAATTACCAAGAATTCATTCAGTAAGGCTTCTATTACTTCATTCACAAAATGCGTACCTCTATCACTCACAATTTCTATCGGTAGTCCAAATCTAGTGAAAATGTTCTCGAAGAGAAACTTGGCCGTAGTTCTTGCGTCATTTTTCTTGGTTGCTTTGGCTTCCACCCATTTGGTCAGATAGTATGTGGCTACAATTATGTATTCGGCATGGGATCCTTTAGCTGGGGGGCTAATAGGTCCTATGAAGTCTATTCCCCATTTAGTAAAAGCTCTGGCACTCATCATGGGTTTTAGTGGCATTTCATCCCTTCTAATAGGATATTTCCTTCGTTGACATGTATCACATTGTTGAACATATGTGGCTGCATCCTGATGTAGAGTTGGCCACCACATTCCAGCAAAGAGAATCATTTTTGCTGTCTTATCTGCAAAGAAATGTCCTCCTGCAGCTCCTGTATGTGCCATCTCTAAAACAGCAAGATACTCGTCTTCATGAATGCACATTTGCAAGTGATTATCTCTTCCTCATTTGAAGAGTTGTTTTCCAATAAGAGCATAATCCTTACTTTGTTCCACAAGTGCTCGTTTTCTTGCTAGAGTGGCTCCTTCTGGGTACTCTTGGGTCTTTAAGAACTTCACCATAGGCATGCTCCAACTTGGTGCTACAGTGGAGTAGCATAGAGTGGAGTTCTCTTCTGGATTCCATTCTTGACAGGTTGGGTAGGCTGATACATAGTTATGCGCATCCCTCTACATGGTTGGCCAATATATGCCCAATCTCATCAATGTTTGCCATGTTCCATTCGCATTCAGATGAGTTTTCCATTGATTTACATGTGCTTTTTGAAGCCACATTTCCTGTTCCTCTTCTTCTACACATCTCAGGAGTAATCCATTTGAGTCTTGGTGATACAAGCTTCCAGCAATGATATGAAGGTTTTTAGTCTTCCATAGGTCTTGAGTTCGGTTTGGTGTGATTCCATCTTTAGGTCCATGCGTGAGTATAGGGATCAACTTTTCTACCCATTGGGGACACACCTTGAGATTAAATAGGTACGTGTCTGGCAGACCATCTGTTACTCCAATGGGTGGTTCTCCGTGTGTCATTCTAGATAAGTGATCTACTCTTATGTGAGTGTTCCCTTTCTTGACTACTACCTCAAAATCAAATTCCATCAACAATAAAAACCATCGTACTAATCGTCCTGTATTACAAGGCTTATTGACTAAGTACAATAGGGCCTGATGATCAATAAAGAATTTGAATTTGTTTGCCAAAAGGTAATGTCGGAACTTCTTTACTGCATATACCATCCCTAAGCCTTCTCTCTCGGTTGTCGTATAATTGCGCTCTGCTTGATTTAATTGTCTACTAGCATAGGCTATAGGGTGATTTAACTTTCCCGTATGTGCAGGTTGAGCTAAGATGCAACCAATGGCAAACTTGGAAGCATCTACATGAATATGAAATGGCTTATTCCAATTGGGTACTCGGAGGATTGGTGCTGAACTCAACCGACTCTTTAATTCGTTAAAGGCCTTTTCACATTCTTCAGTCTAGTTAAACTGAGTCAACAATGCATAAAGAGGTCTAGCAATTATGGCATACATATGTATAAATCTTCGGTAGTATCCACAATGTCCCATAAATGCTTGGACTTCTTTAGCGGTCTTTGGTCTCGGTAAATCCAGAATTACTTTGATTTTGTCTTCATCAGTTGAAATTCCATTTTTAGAGACAATATGTCCTAATATCTTTCCTTGTCGAACCATGAAGACACATTTTTCTGGGTTGAGGCATACTCTATATTGTCGACATTTGGCAAAGATCTTTCCTAGTTCAAGGATATGATCTGATCCTATAGATGAATAAGTACATAGATCATCCACGTATACCTCCATACTCTTTCTGAGGAACTCTTTGAATACATGGCACATCAATCTTTGGAAAGTGGCAGGGGCATCGGTTAGGCCGAAAGGCATAACCCTAAAGGCGTATACTCCCCATTCAGTTGCAAAGGTTGTTTTATGCTGGTCCTCAGTAGCAATGGCTACCTGATTATAGCCTGAAAAGTCGTCCAAAAAACTATAAACTTCCTTCCCTGCCACTCTTTCCAAAAGATGATCCGTAATGGGCAATGGGTAATTGTCTCTTATGGTAGCAGCATTCACTTTTTTCAGATTTATGCATACTCTTAACTTCCCATTCTTTTTCGGTACAACCACCAAAGGTGATACCCATTCCGTGTGTTCGATCTCATATATGAATCCAACATCTAACAACTTATCTATCTCTTCCTTTATCTTTGCTGAGTACACATCATTATATGTATACGGTCTTTGTTTAGAAGGTCTGGCTTCGGATGTCATAGGGATTCTATGAGCACATATAGATGGATCTACTCCTTTCAAGTCCTTATAGGTCCAGGCAAAGACATCTCGATATTCCCTTATGATGCGTATTAACTCTTGTTCTTCCTCAATTGAGACATCCTGTCCTATGAAAGTACATCGCTCCTCTCCTTCCTCTAATGTTACTACTATCTTCTTGGTTTGCTCTTTGTTGTCATATGCTATTCCCGGCTGTGCTTCTCGTCTTGGCATTTGAATAGCAATTCTTCTCTCTTCTACCTCATATTTTTTGAAGTGTGCGGGCACTTCAAATTGGTCTTGAGGCCTGTTTTCTTCATCAATTTTTGCTTTTTGTAATCCAAGCTCCTCTTCCTGTGTTGGTTCTTGATTTATTTCATTAGCTATGACACTTATTTCTTGAGTTTCATTTCCTGTTTCCATGTGTTCTTGCTCCATTTTAATGCTCTCATAGTCTTCCTTCCATTCCTTTTCTATGACTTCTCCTTCTCCAGCCTCCTGAAGGACTACCACATATAGACTGACATCATATCCTTCCTCATCAATGCATTGATTCATGGTTATCACTTCTTCGTTTACACACACATCGAGAGTAGCTAAAATCTCCATCCAACCATGAGGTTCAAATTCTTCATCTAAGAATATTTGAGGCATATAGGCTGGATCTTGTACAGATCTAGCAACTCCTTGCCTTTGCTGCCATCCTTTTCTCCTATCTTCCTCCTTTTTTCGCAGTTTGACATATCCATAGATGAGTGTCTTCGTTCATCCATGATTGATCACTTGAACCTATACTATGAATCGACTGATTATCTTCCTCCTTATGGATCTGATTCCATTGTAAGGGGGGAACATCTTGATACGTGTATGTGTGGAGATTTATTCTTGTGGTGGTTCCTTCATGCTGTAGGTATACCGCGTCTTTTCCCCAATCTTGCACCACCTTTAATTGTCTCATGAAAGGTCTTCCAAGTATCATTTCATAATTGCTAGGCCTTTCAAATTGACAAATCGCTAAGGTGTGCTCGAACTCAACTCCGCAAGACTTAGTGGTAAAAACTACTCGTTCCAATAATCCCAAGGGTTATTCAGTGTGTCCATCTTCCATTTGTATCTTCATGTGTGTTGGTCTTAGAGCTGGTTTTCCCCATTTCTCCCAGATTTCTTTAGTAGCAATTCCTACTCCAGCTCCAGAATCTAAGATGGCTTTAGTGGTGTAACCTCTATAGGTAATTGGAAGGCAAGTGTTTCCTTCATCTCCCTCACTAAAATCTCCAACCTTATCGACTAGGATTTTTACTGTGTTTACTTCATCAGACATCTCCTTTTCTTCCGCCTTGATCTCCAATTGACTCATCAATTTCTCCTTCAAATGTGGTTTAACCTTCAACAGTTCTTCCAATGTCAGAGTGCAAGGGATTTTTACCTTTCTAAGGTGTTGTATGATATCCGACGTTTGGACTGATGGGTTCAGTTCTTTTTTCCTTATTGAGGGAATGCAATATAATTCTGAACTATGTTCGTACTCTCCTATGTAATTTGGCAAAGCCTTTACTCCGTCATCTTCTTTGTCACTTGGATCCATTGGTAATATTTCTTCTGAATTCACTTCAGGTATTGAATCCTCTATTCCATCTTCAGCTTCTAGCTCTTCAAAGGGTGGTTCGATTCCTTCCACTTTCTTCCACCTGTCTTCTTGGAATCTTGCCCACAAGTCTTTAGGCCATTCCCCTTCTACTTCGGGAACAATGGATCCATCCCTTCTATCCTCACAATAATTTCCATCATGTGTCTTACCTTCTTCGGGTTTCTCGTGATCATTAGCAATGACACACTCTTGGAATTCTCTTTCGGAAATTCGTGTATTCGATAGTGGAACAACAGGTTTTTCTAAGGTCTGTTGAGCGACTTCTATTAGTTTTTTGCAGATCTCCAACCTCTCTTTCTCTAGGTCACCTCTAGGATATTCTCTTTCATGTTGTTCTATGGTAGGTCCTGCTCTTATTCGTGCCTTGTACGCCTGAATCCACATGGCTAATTCTTCAGGCATGGGATTTGCTAAAACTCATCCTACCTCTTCTTTTTTACACTTTCCATTTTTATTTTCTTCTTCAAATTTCTGTTACTCTTTTAGATTTTGTTCGCTCTTCTCATTTTCCTTCTTCTGTAGTAACTTCTTTTCCTTTATCCTATCTCTATGGTTCTTCCATCTTTGTGTCCTTTTGCTTACAACACTTTTCTCAGGCTCTTCCGAGTCTTCAACTCTCTGAGGTGTGGGTGTGTTCACCTCTCTGTAGCTTTGATTATGTTCCCCAGTTTTGTCTGGGGTCTCTCTAGCTTTGGCTCTAGTTATAGCTTTCAATGATACCGTGTACTCCTTATCGCTTCCTGATGATTCTATTACTTCTATCACATTGATTTGTACGTTAGAGTTAACCTTGTTAGGGTTCTTGGGGCTTACATTCTCTAATATAATGATCACCTCCGCATCTATAACATGGTCCTCTAGGTATAGGTGGTCTGTTCATGGGTCGGGGGGGGTATGGATGCCCTAGGGGCTGTGCACATCAATGACACATAATCCTGCTCATATCCGTAGGAACTATCTGGCACTTCGATGCCATAGGTATATGGTTCGTATTTTGTCCATATTCTATCATAGAGCTCTCATAACTGGGATAGTTTCCTTGACTATGGTCATAAGATGAGTCATATGGTTCATTGCTAGGCAATGGTGTGGCTGGGACTATCGCTCTCTCTAGGTTTTCTTCACGTTGCACTATTTTCAAGGGGACAACATTCTGAGGATGGGGTGGCTGTTGTCCTAACACCGGTTGTGGTTGATTATGACCTTGGTAAGCATATGGCCGTGGTACAGGTGCCTTCTACTGATATGTGGGATACCTAAAGGCTTCGCCTCCTTGTTCTCTCTGAGGGTATCCATAAGGTCTCATAACAGGTTGTGTTGGTCGTGACTGCCTGTTGTAGGGACAATTTTCTGCACTGTGATTTGTGTATTTTTGTTCTATGCTGCAATATTGTAGAGGGCCTGGAACGGGTGGTCTATTGTAAGCATAAGCAGGTGGTGGGACTACTCCCCTAGTGCACAAATGAGATGGATGATCACCTCCACAATGCATACATCTTCTAAGCATGGACACTCTCATTGGGTTGTTGGGGTAGTTCCTCTATCCTTGGACATTCAACTTCTTTGCTACTAGGTTGGCTATTTCCTCAACATTGTTCTTAGGGTTCGATGTGCTACTTGTTGAATCTTCACTCTTCATACTACCTTGAGGTATCTTCAGATCCTCCGCAAGATTGTCCTCTAGGTCAATACATTCTTTCATGCATTCTTGCAAGGTTTGAACTCTCTTCACATACACCAGAGATCTTAATGATCCATTCAATAATCCTTCCAAAAATAATGACACCATTTTGTTTTGGGTGAGTCTCTCTTCCACTGGACATCTATCCACATACTGCTTGAATCTTCTTGCTGCCAATCTCACTGATTCCGTAGGAGCTTGCTTAAAGCTATGGATTAATGATGCCGAATTGTTTTTAATTCCAGACTTAGTGAATTCTTCAATCATTTCTTCATAGACTTGTTCCATGTTCTGAAAATCATTTGGATCTAATGGCTGGAACCAAGCTAAAGTTGTGTCCGTCAAGGTTAGACCAAAAGATTCATATTGGATTAAAAAATCTTCTACTTGTTCGGCTCTGATTACTTGCTTGAATTCAGCTATATGATTGTAAGTTCACTAGAGCCATCATAGTGATTTCTCATGCACTTGGCCACTTGAATTGGCCTTAATCTTCTTCCTCCTTCAGGTGGTCTAGGCACCACAGGGAAAACTGGTCTTCCAATGGGTATGCCAGGTCCTCTTGCTACATGTGGTCTCAATGGAGCAGGAATTCCATTCCATGGGTCAACAGGTGGCCGAGGCCGATAATTAGGGTTATTTGCAGGCATATCAAACTGCACATGTGGTTTAACTGGGATTTGAGTTTGTTGTGTTTGTCCTGACTGTTGAAATGAATTATTCTGAGAGGTTCCATGTGGGTTTTGTGAAGTAGTGGCTTGATCCCTCTGGGGAAACACTGGAATGTTCTAATATTTCAACCTGACTCTCTCTGAATCTGTTAGGGGCCAATACCTTCTTTGGTTTTTGTCCAAATATGTGATAATTGTGGGAAAATCAGGATCTTGCAACTCATAGACAATAACTGGATTAGGGGCTGATTCCCATATTGAAGAGTGGGCTCTAAGGAGATGCTCCATTCCATTAATCAAATACACATCCATTAAGGAGTCATCCTGGGGAATCAGGTCTCCTCTCCAACCCCTAACAATCGTAGATCTCCCTCTAGGTGTGGTCACTTGCTCTTCATTTCCTTCTTCATTAGGATTATGAGCATTGTTTTCTTCCCCAAGTTCATTAATGTTTTCCGGATGTTCTATAACCACATACTGGATGTCCCTTTTATCCATATACAATCCTCCTAAATATTTAACTGCTAGTCTAGGCACTATGTAAGCATCTGAAGCTTTCTTAAGTCTAGCCACTGATCGGTTTAGTCCATCTAGGTATATGGGGATCTCATGTTGATTGGTGGTCACATATTCTAAGGATGTTCGATATTCTCCCTCAATAATTGACATCATGCCAATCATTGGTACAGTGTTTTGCATATCCTCTGAAGCCATAGGAATTTCTTCTTCTGACTCACTAGAAGTCTCAGAATAATGTGAGCGGCTACTTGGTTCAGCTACACTTCCTACAAAAGAGATCACACTCCTTCGGCTTCCTAGAGTTCTTCCAGATCTCAGGTTCATCCACTTAAATGCTCTGATCAGCCCTTGCTAACCTCTAGCTTCTAGAACTCTTCACTATGGGTCAGAATTCTAGAAGAATTTGGCTGGAAAAGGACTGAATATGAAATCTCAAGTCACAATACTTGACTCAAAATTTCATGATACTTGACCATTGATCCAGATCATACACGATATCTGAGATATCACGATACACGATACTTGTTGAGTATCGCGATCGATGATCACACGATACTCCATATTTCAAGAAGGATGATACTCGATACTTGGATGAACACGATACTTGATTCACACGATGCACGATACCTATGAAGTATCGCGATCGGACAACGACGATACTCGATACTTCAATGAACACGATACACGATACTTGGGCAACCACGATACACGATCTCTGACAATTATCGTGATCGGTGAAAAGCACGATACACGATACTTGAATGAGCATGATACTTGATACTTGGAGGAACACGATACTCGATACGCCTTTAACATGATACTCAATACACAATACTTGGTGAAGTATCGTGATCAAGAAATCATGATACACGATACTCGTTAAGTATCGCGATCAGGCAACTCGACACACGATGTTTGGGAAGTATCGCGATACTCAACCACAGGAGATCACGATACTTGTCAGGTATCGCGATACTCGACCGCGGGAAAACACGATACTTGACCCTTTTTCAATTTTTTTGCTAGAATTTTTTGGGTTTTGAATGAAGACAATTGTTTTCCCAGTTCATCTACCCTCTCCTCACTCTCTGTATTACAGAAATAAGCTTCTCTCACCCCTGAAGGACTCTCACGATACTTCACGCAGATCGTTTTCTTCTGAAAAACTTGATTTATGTAATGAAGCTGAGAGAATGATACATGTGCTTACCTTAGGACTCTATCTCAGCTCCCTACCCCCTCTGACTCGTTTTGCGTAGCTCAGAATGCTCAGACCTTCGCCCATGATACTCGGCCGCAATTCCTCACGATACTTGTTCAAAAGACAAGTGACTTACACAATGATATTTTTGGCTTTTATACTCTTGAATTTTCCTACTCACTGAAAATAGAACAACACTACAAGGATGGAAAGCTACTCTAACTACCTAACCTACTCCCTTACTCCTCCTACTCTACTCATTCCACTCACTTTCCTAGACTAATAACTCACTACACACACTCCAAGAGTGAGAACTAGTAAGTGCGGCTGAAAGTGACTTACCAAAGGAGAGAAAATCACTACTCCTCCTCTCACTTCAATGTAAAAAGCTACTTACCATCACACGAATGCGTCGGTTTGATTCGACACTCCCCGGCAACGGCACCAAAAAATGTGTGTACCTAAGAACCAACTTAGGGACTTGTGGAGAAAGAGACTATACCTCAATCCCCCTCAAGTGCATATAGTGGGGATTCATGGTTTAATTATCAATCCAATGAGTATCAAAACCTAGCCGAGTGTATGAAGACATGCATTCAAATGACGATCAATGCAAATGAGTTACTCAAGGAGTGCAAACAAGGCAAAGACTAATCCAAACAAGCTTCAACTGTCAGTCATGGTGTCACGATACTTAGAACAACAGCCAACAGTAAATTGAGCTTTTCTCTCAGCTCCGAACTCCAAATATAGCAAATGGCATATGCGTTTCGAAGCTCTCGAGAAGACGCATCCAATGGCGGTGATTTCACTCAATTCTGACGCTTCTACTTCAAGTTATGAGCAAAATACTGAGTCGCAGGAAAGACCTTCTTACACTTCAACACTTCCTACACTTCGCACACACCTTAACCATAGTAAACAAATACTTTCATGGATAGACAACACTTCCCTACACTCTTTCCAAGCAATACACAAGCATACAAGCTCTCAAAGAAGAAGATAGAGGGAGGAGAAGACACAAATTCGAAATTCTGTGCTCTTGATTCTCACAATGGCAAAAAGTCTTTACAAAGAGTCACAGATTGACTTATATACTTGTGCCCTAAAAATGGTCCTTTCATACAAGAGACCGGCACTTTATTCACTAAAAGACTAATTTCCTACTAATTTACATGGGTAAGCTTCTAATCTTCTGTGGGGATGCATCTAGAGGACTCCTCTAGTGCATTTACATCGGAAAATATATTACAAGAATGGTTATAATACAAAATTGGGTGTCCAAATCGGAAAAATTTTGGGGCCTGTCTTTTTCTCTGCTTTGTGCTCTCTTTTGCTCTGCAACATAGGGCAAAATTTTCAATATCTCCAAATCACATGAAAATTCATATACTTGTTAAGCCTATCAAATGTAGTGTATAGCCCAAATTTCACATGTAAATGGATTTTTTAGCACATTGATATGCCATGTGCATTTTGTAAAAAATGTAATTTTTCCACTTAGACCCTACAAAATCTTGTATAGGAATTTTTGTTAGCCATATGGTTTGGCATATATAAAGATCATATGTGGCTACATATTTGTACAAAGTTTCAAGGCTATCAGAGTTTCCTAGACACCTTAATGCCACCTTGAAAGGTTCCAAATGTAGTCAAACTTGTATAAGGGAGATTTAGATAAAAGTTTTTTCTGCATATTCCTGAAGGAGATCTTTGGAAACATAGTCCTACAAAGTTTCATCTTCATCAAGTCCTTTAAAGGGTCAAAGAGCACAAAGTCCAATTTTCAAGGTCACCACAATTTTCTAGTTTAAGCAAATTGAAGGGTTGAAGGACTACCACATGGTGAAAGTTGATTGATCCATGTTGTTTGATCAAGATGAGCTCATATTCAAGGGTGGAGATGAACTTATACTTAACGCAAGGAGAATCCACGAGTTTTTTTCATCAAAGAAGACTTTTTTGACTTAAAGATCAATAATGCAACTTTTCTCTAAAAATAGTGGTATATCTTACCCGAATTGATGTCACCACTGATCCGACGGTCCAAATCATCCCCAGATCCAATGGTGGAGAATGAAGGCACCTAAATTTTGATCCTTTACACTAGATTTGATAGAAAGAATAATTCCAAGCCATTGATTTGATTAATCAAATGGTTGTAATCGAAAGTAGTGATCCTAGAGTTGAGAGTTGATTTCTCTAGATCCAAGGGCCCAAATTCATTCAAAAAACTATATAAACCCCCCTCCAAACTCCTAGAGCATCATTGTTAGGCATCCATAGGGCTCTTGCTAGCCTAAGGTTTCCTTGAGACGATCACCCTCGGTTGAGCGAGTGAGGATCCAAGGTGGGCTAGTATGAGTATAGTACCTAGTTTCAAATTCAAGTTAGAACTCCAATCTAGGATAGGCTCTTGAAACCAGCATCTCTATCTTGACTCACCCTCGGTGGAGCGTGTGAGTGAGTTAGAGCTGGTTTTAATGAGTCTTATACTTCTTTAGTTAGACGTTATGAGCCTAGACATACATAGGGTCAATGAAGTGGAACTGATCTTCTTATGTGTGACATTCGGTTGAACTGTCATGGTTTGAGGGTCGAAACCGCCTTTGATCAGTAGACTGCTTAGCTGGACGTATCACGACGATTTTATACATGTATCTTAATTCAAATCCTTTTAATTCATGTCACTTGTCATTTTTCTCTTGTCTCTTGTCTCTTGTCTCTCAGTCTCTTAAGTATTTTTACATGTCTTCTATTTTCTTCTATGTGTGAGAGGGCTCCGCAGTATTACGTTGAACCAGTGAGGATGTTTCATTGAGCTTGTGATTAAAATCTATCATCATAATTCACTTGCATGCATATAATCCATACATACCCATACATATTGATTAGTTTTTGAAAGTGTATAAGAAGCTCCAATATTGGACCATTCTTCCTTTTGAAACTGATTTATGTTTAAGGATTCCATGTATTCTCGTCATGCATACATATCATCCAAAGAAGAATATGCATATGGATTATAATTTGGAAGTGTTTAAGAAGCTCCTTCAATGGACCATTCTTCCTTCCAAATTTGATTCGTGTGTATGGTTCTTTTTCATTCTTATCATTCATATTCATAAATCTAACTTGCACTCCTACATTCCCATTCCCATAATCATTTCAACATCTCTCTCTTCTCCATACTCAACATTAATTTCACTTTCACGTCCTTAAACTTTCCAACATTCATTAGCTTCATACACCTTGCGTGTGCCGGGACCGGACCCGATCCACTCGGATTGCGATCACCTCCACACCGCTTCCATGAGCCATTGTTGTGTGTCCATGGCTGTTAGATCATTTGTTTCACTACAGGCTTGAGTTGCACTACATCCACATTGAGCCATGTTTTTGGTATGCTTGGTTTTTTGCCCGTTTGTACATCCTTTCCCTTGTCAATATGTACTATTTTGTTCTGTGGTTGTCTCATTTGTAGCTGAATTTGATGTTCTTCATTTTCATGTGCAGTAGACTTAGTAGCACTTCCTTAAAAAGCCACATCCAAAGG
>CM035436.1:69574640-69624640 GCA_020310875.1 Ceratopteris richardii
CCTAAGGATAATCACTCCAGATTCTATGCATCGTTATTTACTAAGGATGGCTATAGCGAGTAAATAACTCGTACTTTACATGTAAAGAACACAAGTTTTGAATATGGCTCCAATGACCACGTTAGCAGCATATCGGTTGAAAGTATATTTAAGAGTGGGAAAAAGTGAAGCCTCTTGTTGATGGTAGAATCTAAAGTGAGCGCATGCTTGAATAAACGAGAAGTTTGAAGGTGCGTATTTATATATTTCTTGACATTCTTTATCATTAAACTCGACCAAAGTTTATGAAAGGAAGTTTCAAATCATAGGTTTGCATATTTATGGTCAAGAACGTACAAGTAATTCCGATGCCATACTCAGTAAGCCCATACCTCTTCCATTAACTTTAACATAAAATGTAAACACAGAGAATTATGCAGAACCTCTTCCAGTCAAGAGACAGTAATTTCATTGTTTGCTTTCTAGAATTTCTAAAGCATGGTTGTAGTGGGATGCAATTTTCAAGGCATACATTGAGTTTGAGTTCTCATCAGCTCAAGAGCTTGCTTCAACAAGTTCATCAATCTCATAATATGAGACAGTATCATCACTAAATAACTTCTATATCAAGTCATGTGTATGCAGATTCATTAGAGGGCCCACCAGTTTCGATGTCAATCCCTTTCAGAATTTTCCTTTTTGATGATTGATTTGATCAGGATATTCTCCTTCTGCACACTTTCGATTGTTTCCCTGATTTTAATGCATTAAAACAGCTACGCAACGTGAGCTTTATGACTCATTTTTCTGAGTTAGCATATCAAAACTAACGCTTGGAATCCCAAAAACACTATTCATAGCAGCGGCATAGGTAAAAGAGAAAAATTCCTTCTAGCCGACTCTGTCATAAGTTTCTTATGTTGAATTTGCTCGACGTCTTGCTTTTAATTCTCCGAATGCTTCCCCTCACATAGGAGTTTCCTTCGGTCCTTGGAGTCCTCTCCTACTCACTACACCTGAAAAGCATAGAAGGACAAAGCCCAAAGGTTCTCCGTGAGCACTCCTCAACACCCTCCTGTTCTGCAGACCACCCGAAGCATCCAAAGGCTGCCTCCAAAAAATCCTTCCGTTAATTCTCCTGTGCTCTCTCGCTACCAGCCATCCCCTCCCGGACGCGTATCTTCCACCCGTCAACCCGAGACGAAAGTCAGCTTTTCCACAGCTAATACCCTTCCTCGTCTGCCTTCTGCATTCGATACTTGACAGCGGCCAACCCCCCCTCAAAAAACCACAAACAAGCAGCGAGCCCCCTCAAAAAACGCGAAGCCTGCCCTTATCTCCCATCGGCACCCCTCTTCCATTTTTTGATAAGGCCATCATTCCTCAACACTCATTTTTTTTTAATCCGAAAAAGAAGAAGACCCTTTTGAATCTTGCACCTACTGCATAAGCCTTGGACATAGTGACCTCGGTCATGTCAAAATGGAGTAGTGTTCTTACATAACTTCTGAAGGTCAACATAACCTATAAGAGCATCTTCGAAATTTGAACCCTCTAGCTTTGCATTATCAAATGTTGATCCTGATAGAACTGCATTCTTTGAAATTAGCACCTTGCAAGTTTGACCCCTCAAATACAACACGGTCCAAGATGGCATTTGTGAAATTAGCCCCTTTTGTTGTCATTCTGCTTTGAACATATCAACCAAGAGTCACCCACGAAGAGGAGAAAGCTACTTTTCTTGACATTCTTTGCCCATGAGGTAGCCCATCTCGTCGACCAACAGTTGTCGTGTTACCTCCAAATACTTCTCATCAATCGTCACTTCCATTCTTCAAGTACCTGAAATCAAACATATTTTCTTGGCCAAATAGAACCGCATTAGTGCATAAAAACCAACCATTTTCTGAGCTAACATACTCCCCTCTTCTTATTTGCGTAGTCGTCCTCTACAAGCCATGTTTGCTACAATAAAATCCAAACAACCATGAACATGTCAATTTACAATTGGTTCGCATACCTTTTCATCGAGCCATCATTCCAAGTGGACCTGCACTCATTGAAGCTATTAGTGCTAAAAAAATCACTCATAAATACATACAAATCACTCACTTTCAAAATGATCCAAGAACACGCACATATATGCAACTCCCATTCCAACATGCATCAAATTGCTCATGCATTCCATTATGAAAATAGTCTCAACCAAAATAACACATGCATACCTTTCCATGTTTTACACATTCAACTGTCATTGCGAACAAGCAGAAACGAAAATATCGAAATAAACAAAAATAACTGAAATGAATTCCACAGGAGATGTGACATACCCAAAATGCATACTCCTTTTATTGACCTACTATTTGCTATGTACAATTATTCCATGACTAGACACTCCCTAAGAATCCCCATCGTCGTCCCACAAAAGCCATCGAGACTCGAGTACAAGTCAAGACCTACATAAAAACCTGGAGTGTCCCACACACTGGAAAACCCTCGGATAGAGCACACAAGTTATAAAGCAAGATTGTTGCATTACCTCGCTAAAGCCTCATCCATAAGTACATATAGAGTCTCCATGCCTTCAAGAATGTTGATTCAAAGTGAGCTGATCTGTCACAAGCCATCACGTACCAATCACACAAGCAAATAACGTTCCCTTCCAGGCGATCATCGCCCTCTCTTCTCTCTCTCTCCCCCTAAGGAGTGGGGAATAATTTCATAGGTAAATTTTATTTTAATCACACGTTGGCCTACGTTGACATTGGATGCGATTCGTGGACCTAACTACCCGAATTCACAAATGTATCATATTTGTAAAGTTAGTTCACTTTAGTTCTAGAAGTTTTTTTTTAAATCACGAGAATACGAAAATCTATATAAGTTAGTTTGTATCAACTGACGTGGAGAGAGAGCGAGAGAGAAGAAGTGGGAGAGAATTGAGAGAGAAGAAGTGGGAGAGAGAGAGAGAGAGCGAGAGAGAAGAAGAGAGAAGGAGTTCATTTTATACGACTGAGTATAGTTGGGCTTCTCTGAGTGAGAAAGCATCTGTAAAACTTCTGAGTTTTCATAGCTATGAGAAAGAACTGAGTAAAGTTCTGTGTATGAGTCTCTCTCCATCATCTCCATGCTTGCCTATTGTGTGATGAATTCAAAAGTTCAAGTTTTCTGAGCAATTCGATGCCTGGCATCGAATCTTGGCTGATAAGTCATTGTTTTCATTCTCTGTGTATTACCTGTTGTTGAATCTTCTAAAAACATAAAGTTTCTGGAGCAACTCGATGCCTGGCATCGAGTTTCAGCATAAAGTGGATGCCCGGCATCGACTTCTAGCATACAAGTGGTCTTCTTCATGTGTGTGTAAAAGAGAGTATTTCTGGTGCAGAAAAAGAGCCTAAAAAAGCTCAAAGTCGATGCCTGGCATCGACCTTGACTAAAATTCGATGCTAGGCATCGAATTTTTTATTTTTAGACACCCAGGAATACTAAAACAGGAAAAATTTCCAGTTTTGGAAGGTCATACAGGGTCATCTTGTGAGGGCCATAACTTGAGTTCTAGAGATCCGTTTGATGCATATGATAGCTTGTTGGAAAGCTCTACTCTTATAGCTTCAGCCTATAAAGTTTCATCGAGAAATAATACTTAAGCTAGGAGAAATTAGCAAAATACTGAAGGTATGTCATTTCGGTGACTAGGAATTTCTGTAGAAGCAAAGTTCTCACTTTAAGCTATCATTTCTCAAAGTTTGGAGTGGCAATGAGTTAATGGTGACCATAGAGGTGTTCTAGTGTCACATTAATTCATTTCTTGTGGTGTTTCATACATCAACAAGTGGTATCAGAGCAAAAAGGTCTTGAAGATCAGAAGGCAGCAAAGGTACGAGAAGTTTTGGAAAGTTTTCCATTAAAGTTTCAAAGGTGGAGCATTTGAAGACACAAGGCATCAAAAGATTACTTTCGAAGTATCCTCATACACAAAGAACTTCAAAAGGTATTATCCTTTATCCTTTAAGCTCACAAGTTGCAGCAGAAGGGAAGGAGTATGGTATATCATATCTCCATTGACAAACTGGACAGAGATAATTACCCCGCATGGGTAATGAGAATGGAAGCCTTACTTATGAGTAAGGATCTCATGATATATGTAACAGGTGAAGAAGAGAAGCCAGTATTTGAAGATGAAAGCCGACCAAAGAAAGAGGAACTTGATGCTTTAAAGCATTGGTAGAAGAAGGATGCAAGTGCAAAAGCCTACATCTACAATACAATCTCAGATCATTTGCTACCACACATCAGAGGATTGGAGTCATCTGAAGATATATGGAATGCATTGGAGTATCATTTCCAAAGTACTACCAAAGCACGGAAAGCAAGTCTATGGTCAGAGTTTACAACATTCAAGAAGAAGCCAAGTCAAACCATTAGTGATTATGTCACTAAGATGAAGGATCTAGCAGATAGTCTTCGATCCATAGATGAAGATGTTGAAGATCACAGATTGATTGCTCAACTACTTGCGGTTTGAGAGGAGATGAAAGGTGGAAACCTTTTGTCTTATCAACAGAACTTTCTTTGAATCATTATGTTCCAGATTTGAACCAGTTGCTTGGTTTGATGCTCACATATGAGCAAGACTTGAAGGGAGATGGAGATAAAGGACAAAGTTCTGCAATGTACATGAAGAACAAGAAGAAAGGAGATAAAGGTAAAGCAAAGGATGAAGAGGAGTCTAGTTCTCAAGCTTATTATGCACGAGGTAAAGGCACTGGCAGAGGAAGAGCAAGAGGCTTTGGAAGAGGAAGAGGTAATCAAAATAACAACAAGAAGGCTTGCTGGATCTGTGGATTGAGTAATCATTTGGCTCATGACTGTTGGCACAATCAACAAGGATCAAATCAGAATCAAAACAACAATAGTAGAGGCCGAGGTGGAAGATATCAAAGTAATTTCCAAAGAGGTAGACAAAGTCAAAGAGGAGGCTATGGTAGAGGTGGAGGAAGAAGTTGGGGACAGAATCAATCCTACAACACCACCTACTACAATTATGCAAATGATACAAAGAATGAAAGTCATACATCATTGATGATGAATTCAATCAACACATCAGATAAAGAAGATCTAAAGGTATTTTACATTGACTCTGGATGTTCTAATCATTTGTCAGGAAACATAGAATTGATGTCAGAATTGGAGAAAGGCATTTCTAGTCACACAGTTCAAACTGATGATAACACAAGACATAGTGTACATTCAATTGGAAAAGTGAAATGCAAGAGTGGAGCAAATTTGCTAACCAATGTTTTGTATGTTCCTACAATACTTGATTAGTGTGGGACAGATAGTTGAAAAAGGTCTTCAAGTCAGGTTTACAAATGAAGGAGTATTTGTGGAAGATCCAGAGAATGGATATAATCAGATTGTCTCTGGTAAGAAAGAAGGTAGACTCTTTACTTTAAGAGTGCAAGGGAACATTGGTCAAGCTTTGCTCACACATGGTGAAGCAGTGATTACAGAACTTGATCTCTGGCATAAGAGATTAGGTCATTTCAATGAAAGAGGAATTAAAGCTATGGTTGCTAATCAGTCTGTACTAAGATTACCAAATGTGCAAAGTCAACATATGGTTTATAAATGTGAAGCATGTCAAATGGGAAAAGCACACAGGTTACCATTTCAAAAGAAAGGATTCATTGATGATGCTACAAGATGGATAACATTATATGTTTTGAAGGAAAGATCAGAAGTGTTTGGAGCTTTCAAGCATTTTCATGCATATGCAAAGAGAGTCACATGTCAAAAGCTTAAAAGTCTGAGGTCTGATGGAGGGGGAGAATATTTCTCCCAAGAGTTCAATGATTATCTTTGGAATGGAAATAACTTGCAGGTATACACCATGTTGGAAGCAGCCAGAGGCACAGACGCCATGGAAGCATGTGAAGACGAAGCAGGGAGCCAGGCGGATCAATTTTTCAAACAAATATATTTCTTATTAATTCTCCAAACATTCAACAGTGATTGTTATCACTAATTGTAACATATGTATCATAGAAAACCCCAATTTGTAATCCATAGCTCCATTTTGTGCAAGCCGAGGAGTCCTCGAGCTTGAGGAGCTTAGGTAGAATACACGTACCAATTTTCGTTATTTTTAGATACCGTTTACCCTTCCAAATAGCATCTAGGACCTATTTTTTAACTAGGCCGGTCACTAGATGTGAAACCGGTCAAAACTAGTCTAGAAACTATAAAAAGAGCTAGAGAGCTCATTTTTGAGGTTGGTTCATTGTAGCTTGTTGGAGTAAAGAAGAGAGTAGAGCTAGTTTGAGCTTGTAAGAGTACTCTTGAGTAATAGAGCTAATTTCCCACCTTCCATTGTGTCTTGCTTGTCTCTTCATTGTGTGTGTGAATGTGTGTGTGCATTTTTGTGCTTCTCACCTTCACTCTCACATCATCTCACATTCACGATCTTCATATCACTCCTACCTCTCCCTCGGATTGACATTAAGGAGGTGAAGCTTCTTAACGTGGTTCTCACCATTGTGCTAGAGCAAAATTTGGTGTTGCTCTAGCACAATGGTGAGAACCACGTTAAGAAGCTTCACCTCCTTAATGTCAATCCGAGGGAGAGGTAGGAGTGATATGAAGATCGTGAATGTGAGATGATGTGAGAGTGAAGGTGAGAAGCACAAAAATGCACACACACATTCACACACACAATGAAGAGACAAGCAAGACACAATGGAAGGTGGGAAATTAACTCTATTACTCAAGAGTACTCTTACAAGCTCAAACTAGCTCTACTCTCTTCTTTACTCCAACAAGCTACAATGAACCAACCTCAAAAATGAGCTCTCTAGCTCTTTTTATAGTTTCTAGACTAGTTTTGACCGGTTTCACATCTAGTGACCGGCCTAGTTAAAAAATAGGTCCTAGATGCTATTTGGAAGGGTAAACGGTATCTAAAAATAACGAAAATTGGTACGTGTATTCTACCTAAGCTCCTCAAGCTCGAGGACTCCTCGGCTTGCACAAAATGGAGCTATGGATTACAAATTGGGGTTTTCTATGATACATATGTTACAATTAGTGATAACAATCACTGTTGAATGTTTGGAGAATTAATAAGAAATATATTTGTTTGAAAAATTGATCCGCCTGGCTCCCTACTTCGTCTTCACATGCTTCCGTGGCGTCTGTGCCTCTGGCTGCTTCCAACACCCCCCTCCCTCTCGCTTCTGTCGTCCCTGACAGAACCTTGTTGTGAGGTCTGCCGGATGTAGTTCTGTAGGAGGTCTTGAGCGAGGGTGTGCTCTGATATACGAATGCCTCGGGCTAGATCAGCCTCAAGTTTCTCCCAGTCGATAGGTTGTGGCTCGTCTGGTGGTGGGAGCTGATAATGTGTGGAGTACACCATTCGTTCACAGGCGAATAATTGCAATAAGTGTGTGGGCCTGCTTATAAATACCTCTGAATGGTACTCCCAAAAGCCGGTGGTGAACATTTCTTCGAATGTCTGCTTGTAACATGCCGGTAGATATTTGATCCTGCAGTGCCAGGCGTAACACACCCGTAGCGATGGCGTTGTGCTCATATCATAGACTAAATCAAAGTTGCCATGCTCAAAGCCCGGGGTGTTTACATGGGGAGGCTTGATGCGTCGGAAGACTTTAAAGACCATCTGCATCATGTCAAAGATTTTGACAGTCATGTGCGCGGCAATATCATCCATATTCTTTAACCTAGGGAGCCAATGGCGGATCGTCGCCATCATGTAGCCTACTGTGGGTAACTCGATTGGTGGCCTGAAATAGGGATAGTTCAGCCAGTCTTGGCACTGCTTATTGTTCTGTACCTTAATAGCGAAGGCAGTCCAAGAGCGGCGTCGTGGGACTGGTCCCCAGCACGGATTAAATTTTAAGTGCAGCGGCGCTTTTACCCACGTGCTCATCATCTCTGGATAATTTTGCAATAAATCTTTGCGCCAGTCTGGTTGAAGGATTTCACCTCTCTGCGCCCTTGGTGGCAAGTCCTCTGGCTCGAATTGAGTGGCATGCGTTGGTTTCGTACCTGTTTCTTTCTCTATGGCTAACTGGTATTCGGCCATTAACATGAAGTACGGTTTATATTGGAGCTCATGCCCAGATATGTATCGTCGCGGGGCCAATTGAGCAAAGAATGGTGACTGTAAAATTTTCTCTTCAATTATGGCCATGGCATGTAGCTGTGCCTCTACTCTGGCCGAGTGTGTCGTTCCGAGTTCTTCAACTGTCTTCATCCATGCGGGGGTAGGTAATTCATAGGTCATCTGGCCTTCGGCCGTGACACGTCCGCCTGGGATGGGTATCGGTTCATATGCCTCTTCGAATGTCTCCTCCACCGGAGTAGTGGCGGTTTCTTCCTCAGCTGGTAGCTCAGGTGGGGAGTCTGGCCTTGGTGGTGCTTCATAAACTGCAATTCTTGATTCAAGATTTGTTACCTGGGCCCGGAGTGCGTTAAGTTCCTCTAAAATTTCAGGGGCAGGGTCCGCAGGCGCTGGTAATTCTGCTGCTACTTGTACTTGTTGTGTTGCTGGTTCTCTGAGCTGTAGCAGTTTGTGATCTTCCTTTAACTTTTGATGTTCTTCGTTCATACGATCATAGTCCTCGAGCAATCGCACATGATCATCTAGCAACATCCGCATCGATTCAGATGGGATTGCCTTGAATCTGCTCGGACTTAGTGGTTGTTCTGGGTGGTCCAGTGCCGCTTCCAAGTTTTCTCTATTCTGCTCTTGGAGTCTCTGGTTCTCCTCTTTTGCTGCGGCTAAGTGTCTTCTTAGTAAGCCCATATTTCTAGTAAGCGTTGCATTGCGGACGGTCTGGGCTCGAAGTAGGTTATCCAAATCCGCGGTGGCCTCTTTTGTTTTCTCCTCACTTTCTAGTTCTAATTTGTGATAGGCCTCTCGTAAATCTTGGTATCGGCTGTTCAGTGAGGCGTTCTCAATTGATAACGAATTAAGCTGCGTTTGTAGTTCATTCGTCGTCTTCTGCAGCTGTTGATAGTTGGTGCCGAGTGATGCAAACTCATCGCGGACTTGCGTCATGCATGTGAACATGTGTTGAAATGCGGTGTCTATGGTGGGCGATAGTAGTAGTGAAGTGCTAAATGAGGATGCAGTGGGAGTAGATGCAGTGGGAATGGGAAATGGGGTTGGGACAGTGGATGCAGTGGTGATTGTGGAAAATTGTGACGTGCCTAAATATGAGGGTGTTGTGAGTGGAGTGGGTGGTGGTGAGGTGGATGGTGATATGTCCATACCATTGGACGTGTTTAGTGTTGTGACTGTGAAAAGTGGTGTAATTGTGGGTGGTTGTGTAGGTGTGAATACGGGATTTACAAATGTAGAGTAGTTTACAGGGGGAATGGCTGAAGTAGTTTGGTGACACGGGGAAATAGGGGTTATGGTAGGTTGGGGAGGTGAGACTGGTGAGAAGGTTAGTGGGGTTAGAAAGGGGAATGGGGTTCTTAGAGGTGGGGGAAACGCTGGGAAGGATGAAGGGGTGAAGGGGTTAACATATGGATGCGGAGGGTTGGGTGTGGGCATGGTGGTATGAATGGGTAAGGCGAAGGGTGTGGCTATGCTGCCTTGGACTAGTGTGGATGTGGGGGGAGCAGGTGGGTGTGCGGGGGATACAGGATGGGTTGGTGAAAGATGAGGTGAGAGAGGAGTAGAGGGCGTGGATGTTATTTCGAGGATAGTAGTGGTATGTACAACGGTAGTGCGGGGTGGGGAATCTACAAGGATGGGTTCTGCGGTCAATGGGCTTTCGGGGACGAGGCGTGCTTCCCTGGCTTGTGCTGAAGATTGAGCTCCTGTTGGTACACGAATATACTCCCCGGGTTTTGAAAGTAGTCGCACTCGGCGGGGATCAAACTGTGGTAGTTGCTTTCTTTGTAAAAACCTGAGTGCTTCATGGGAGCCTACTGATTTGACTAACTCTCTGAACCCTCTGATGTATGCGTCTTCGAATCCTTCGAAGATGAGTTCCTGTTCAATTAATGCCTGGCTCTCCGCTTCAGTTAACTTCTTTCGTGCCCAGACTTTCTCCATCGTTCGATATAATTTCTTTATGGCCAGCGTGTACGCTGCGGCTTCGAAAGTCTCATCTTCATATGTGCTGGTGTCGCCGTGTGCGTCAGTTTGTTGGCCTTGGCCATCTGTCTGTCCCTCTTGTGAGCCCTGGCTGGCTTCATCGTCGCCTTCCTCGTCGTCTGTTTCGGTTCTTTCTTCTTCAGAGCTCGACACAGCTTGTCCCTGTGGCAGATCTCGCGGCGTGGTAGGGTAGCTGGGACGTTCATATTCCTGGGAGAACAGTTGTGCTTCTGAATACTGGAATTCGTTTGAGAATGCATCAGGCATCTCAAAATCAAATGTCGTGTTTATTGGGTCGGCCTCCATATGTGGTATCGGGAAAGAAAACGCTTCCGCACCAATAGTGGTGGGAGCTTCTGCTGTTGTGGTGGTGGGTTCTGAGGTGGCAGCTGCCTGAGGTGCGGCGGTACTAGTGGTGCCTTCCGTAACCACTGGTCTGGACAACCTGATGCGAATAGGTTGTACTGTGGGAGCCGCTTCTGTCTGTGGTCGCTCGGGAGAAGGTTGTGGTGATGGTGACTCCGGCACTTGAAGGCAAGGGATGGTGCCTCGCATGCGCTTACCTGCCCGTGTCCTACTGGGCTTCCTGGCTTTCTTCGTTGTGCCCTTGAATGCCTTCAACTCTTCTCCTGTTAATGCACGCTCGATGGGCAAGTCATAAGCCAAACACATATACACAATTCTAGTGAGTGCACAACATCCGTTGAGCACCTTCTTGCGCTCCCATCTGTGCTGTGCCAGGTACATTTGATCTATGATCCAGCTTGCCAGATCAACAGTTTGAGGTCCCGTGCATGCCAAATACAATCCAAACCAGATTCGTTTATGTGGCATGGTAAATCTGTCCTGAGCTGGGAATGCGAAATGTTGCATGCATATCCTCAGTGGCTTTGACAGCTCAGGTGTAATGGCCGAAATCTCCTCCCACTTAGTGACATCCCCACGTTTCATCGGTTCTGGAATTAATCTCTCTCGATCTGTGGGTGTGTGGGTGCCATGAATCTTGATGGCCGCTCTGATTAAATCCTTAGATAGGTAAAATCTCTTGTAAGGTGGATCATCCACTAAAGAAGGCAATATGAAGGTTCCTGGGATGTCCTTATTCTCCGAGGCCAGCAATGTAGTGATTAAATAATAGCACCTGTAAAAGTCCGGTTTGGGCAGAGGATCACTGAAATACTCTGTGAAGCCTGCTCTGGCCCAAACGTGAGTTAAATCCTGGGTGCTTTGTAGGGCTTCGAATTCTCTGGAGAAAAACTGGTACTTTCCCCACGTGCGGTCATCAAATGTCAGAGAGGATTCAAATATAAAGTCCGCGTCCGCAAGGGGTCCTGCAAGTCCCTGAAACCAATGAGAGTTCCGGTGTATCTTCTCTGTGTAGCCCATAGGTGGATTGTCGATAGGCATGGGCCCTGGAAACCCTTGGAATTCCGGCGGTGGAGCAGTCGGGTGGGACTCTGCTCGTAGCACGTTGAGGGGCACAGCCGCTACACTGGGGCCTGCTCCTGATGTTCCTTCGTCGGTTTGCATGGTGATTGGGTCGCTAGTGAGAAAGATCTACTACAAAAGATTAACACATTAGCATGGAAATTAATTATGATCCCATTAAAGTGAGACCGCAATCCCTTTCCATAACTGATGCGTAACCCGTGTAGCCAAGTGCTGTGATGTGATGGATGCAATGTTTCTTGCAGCACTAGTGCAGGTCTCTAGACACCTATACGTTTCAGATCATGCATACATTTCTTGATGAGATGAGATTACGAGTGATGTGTGTTGGGATTTGTTGGCGGAAAACTTCGGCTCTAACGCCTACTGTTGCGGAAATACTTTCGCCCTGAAGGTGGGTTTCACGACAAAGACTGAACTCTGTCAGGCCTGCGGAAATTGCCGTGCCACCGAAATAGAATGCTAAACTAGAGTGATTCAGAACACCTCTGTAATCAACAGTAGTTCAGCCTAATTAACGTCGTTTTACTGCGTTATCCTGCGACATAAGTTCCACCGGAACTTCACCAGACTGTTACTGGACTGACACCGTAGTTGTACCGGAACTTCACCGAAATAAACTTAGTTCTGTTCGTAATTGCTTCAGATGAACTTATGTGAAGTGAGGAAGTAGTGTGTGAGCTTCCTTTACCGAATGAACTTCCTTCTGGAAACTTCACAGTTCTGAACTGCTACTTTCCGGTTAACTTTTGTACTGTGTGTACATCTTCATTCCACCGGAAACTGTGACCAGCTTAAAGTAGAGACGTCTAGCTACAAGATGAGCTATCTCTCATACAAAGCTTCAAACTCTGCTACGAGTTATACTTCGTTGATTTACCGAAAAAACTTATTTTCTGATAAACTGTAACTGACAGAAAAGTTACTGAAATATGTTTACTGAGTAAACTGTTATATGCCGAAACATGCGTTTACAGAGAAGGTACTAAAGCACGTTCAGTAACGAGTCGTGACAGCAAACGATAAACGGTATTTCCTACCGTAACACGAAATAACTTCAGATTCTTCACAAGTAAAGATTGCGCGCAGACATCCACATGAATATGTGTTTTCGATTAGAGAAGATGTGTACAAGTAAGCTTGGCCTCTTCTTGCTCAAGTTACAGAAACTCTCCTACAGTGAGTAGTTTCTTATTACCATCTCTCTTCAGATGAAAAGACCCGACACTTCAGGCTTGTGTTATTCATCTGTACATACGCGATCTATGGCGTCTTCTGAGAACTTCTAACTCTTTCTTCACTCATACGCGATCTATGGCGTCTTCCCTCAGTCTCTCGTTCTTCTCTGTGTATCAGCGTTACTCGCATACACGCACACACACCCGCGCTCTCTCTGTTCTTCAAATCTAGCTGTATATATATTCAATTTCTTTGGCGCTCCTTTGCTCTGTCATTCTTCAATTCGCGTTATGCGCGCCTTACGCGCCCGCCGCGGTTAATTGCTCTGTTATGCGGACACCGCGCACTAACTTCGCATACTGTACACCTGTGCACTGATTTTCTGGAGGATTCCGTTTCTTTCTTGTTTGTTGTGTCAAATTCGTGGTGTTTCCTTAACAGCTCCCTCTCAATCACTAATTTGACCTCTTCCGGTCTTTCATATATCTTTCTTTCTTTTATACCTGCCATCTCTTTGAATCTGTTTGTTTTTGTTCCATCCAGGCTTTTTGTCAGAATATCTGCAATCTGATCTTTCGTAGGAGTATAGACTATTTCTATCTCTTTCTCCATTACTTTTTCCCTTAGGAAATGATACTGAATCTCTATGTGCTTTGTTCTTGCATGAAACACAGGATTCGCTGCAAGATACAGCGAGCTCATATTATCTCCATGTATGATCGGTATACTTTGATCTATACCCATGCTTTTAAGTAAAGTCTGCATCCATATTACTTCCTTTGCTGCTTCTACCAGTCCTTTGTATTCTGCTTCTGTTGATGATAAAGCTACTGTGTGTTGTTTCTTCGAACACCAGCTTACCAGCTTATCTCCTAGGTATATCATATACCCGTGCGTTGATCTTCGGTCATCTTGACTTCCTGCCCAATCTGAGTCACTATATGCTCTGAGCTTTATATCTGACGTAAAAGGATAATATAATCCTTCCTTTATAGTTCTTTTGATATATCTGAGAACTCTTTGTCCTGCAACCCAATGTTGATCTGTCGGACAATGCATAAACTGTGAGAGAACTCCCACCGGAAAACTGAGATCCGGTCTTGTTAGCGTAGCATATATTAAGCTTCCTACTAACGATTGGTATTTCTTCATATCTTTAAACTCTGTACCACTATATTTACTGAGTTTATGGTTTACTTCAAGCGGTGTTGAAGCTTCTCTGCAATTTTCCATGTTGAACTTCTTCAGTAAGTTCAGGAGATACCTTTCTTGTGTGACATACACACCATGATCTGTATATGTGATTTCCATTCCTAGAAAGTATGATAACTTTCCTAGGTCACTGATCTTGAATTCCTTTTCTAGCAGTTTCTTTACCTCTGTGATTCCTGCATCTGAGGTTCCTGTAATTATTATGTCATCTACATAGATACAAATGTAGATCATTCCTTCTTCTGTTCTTTTGATGAGTAGACTTGCATCTGCCTTCGAACTTTGGTATCCGAGTTCGTTCAGATACTTCACGAGTCTGTAGTTCCAAGCTCTTGGAGCTTGCTTCAATCCATAAAGTGCTTTTCTTAACCTGCAAACAAAGTTTGGATATCTGGAACTTATAAACCCTTCCGGCTGTTCCATATAGACTTCATCTGATATATATCCATTCAGGAATGCATTCTTTATATCTAGCTGACTTAGCTTCCATCCTTTTGATGCTGCTATAGCAATCACTGTTCTTATGGTTGACATCTTTGCCACCGGACTGAACGTCTCGTCATAGTCTATGCCATGCGTCTGAGCATAGCCCTTGATAACCAGTCTCGCTTTATGTCTGGCTATCCTTCCATCTGCAAGTTTCTTAACTTTGAACACCCATTTATTTCCAATTACCTTTTTTCCGTTCGGTTTAGGAACAAGCTCCCATGTCTTGTTCTCTTCCAGTGCGGTGAACTCTTCTTCCATTGCTTCTTGCCATTGCTTCTTGCCTTTGGCTTCGTCATAGCTCTGAGGCTCCTCCTCTTCTTTAACCATATATGCATAATCTTGTTGAGTTATATATGATGTATCATACGAGTATCTTTCCGGTTGTCTTCTTACTCTGTTTGACCTTCTTAGCTCATATTCTTCATGTGTGTCTGAGTATCCGTCTTCATCTTCGTTCCTTATACCTGTTCCGGTCCTGGACGTACTTGCCTCTTCATCTTTGTTTACCTGAACAATTGATTTTCCTTTCTCTCTTCTTTTTATCTCTTCTTCAAATTCTTCAGCTGTATGACTCTGATCTGCATACCAGCTTTTCTGTTCATCAAATGTTACATCCCTGGAAACAGTAAAATGTTTGGTTAGAGGGCTCCATAACCTGTAACCCATCTGTTTCTCATCATATCCGACGAATACATATTTCTCTGCTTTCGGTTCAAGCTTATGTCTCAGTTGAGACGGTACATAAGCATACGCTATTGATCCAAACACTTTGCAGTGATCAAGTGTTGGCTTCTTTCCCCACCAGGCTTCATAAGGGGTCATTCCTTCTAAGGCTGTACATGGTAACCTGTTTACCAAGTATGTAGCTGTATTTACAGCTTCAGCCCAAAGATAATCCGGGCAATTCTTTTCTTTTAGCATAGCTCGTGCAAACTCTACTAGAGTTCGGTTTCTCCTTTCTGCTACACCATTCTGTTGTGGTGTATACCTGCAGGTTATTTCTCTCTTAATACCTGCATTCCAAAGATAGTCATTGAATTCTCGGGAGAAGTATTCTCCCCCTCCATCAGACCTTAGTCTTTTAAGTTTTCGTCCGGTGAGTCTTTCGGCATATGCATGAAAATGCCTGAAAGCTCCGAACACCTCTGACTTTTCCTTCAAAACATAAAGAGTTATCCACCTTGTTGCGTCATCAATGAATAAAACATAGTACCTTGATCCGCTGATTGATCCTTCTTTCGTTGGTCCCCATACATCTGTATGTATGAGTTCTAGCACGCCATCATGTTTGAATCCTTTCTTCTGGAAAGGTAACCTGTGGGCTTTTCCCATTTGACAGGCTTCGCATTTGTGAATCATATGTTGGTTCTGTACGTTCGGTAATCCCAGTACAGACTGATTCGCTATCATAGCTTTGATTCCCTTTTCGTGAAAATGACCTAATCTCTTGTGCCAGAGATCAAGTTCTGTAATTACCTTTTCATCATGTGTGAGCAGCGCTTGGCCAATGTTCCCTTGTACTCTTAAGGTAAAGAGTCTGCCTTCTTTCTTACCAGAAACGATCTGATAATATCCGTTCTTGGGATCTTCTACAAATACTCCTTTGTTTGTAAATCTGACCTGAAAACCTTTTTCGACTATCTGTCCCACACTGATCAGATTTTTCGGTATTGTTGGAACATACAAAACATTGGTTAGCAAATCTGCTCCACTCTTGCATTTCACTTTTCCGATTGATTGTACTTTGTGTCTTGTATTGTCACCTGTTTGAACAGTGTGACTAGAACTACCTTTCTCTAGTTCTGACATTAGTTCTATATTTCCTGACAAATGATTAGAGCATCCAGAATCAATGTAAAATACCTTTAGGTCTTCATTTTCTGATGTGCTGATTGAGTTCATCATCAACGATGTATGACTTTCATTCTGTGTGTCATTTGCGTAGTTGTTGTAGGTGGTGTTGTAGGATTGACTCTGTCCCCAACTTCTTGTTCCACCTCTACCGTAGCCTCCTCTTTGGCTTTGTCTTCCTCTTTGGAAGTTACTTTGATTCCTTCCGCTACTGCCTCTGCTATTGTTGTTCTGACTTTGATTTGATCCCTGTTGGTTGTGCCAGCAGTCATGCGCCAGATGATTACTTAGTCCACAAATCCAGCAAGCTTTCTTGGTGGTATTCTGGCGGTTTCTTCCTCTTGCTCTTCCTCTGCCAGTGCCTTTACCTCTCGCGTAATAGGCCTGAGAGCTCGGCTCTTCTTCGTCCTTTGACTTACCCTTTTCTTTCTTCTTGTTCTTCATATACATTGCTGAGCTATGTCCCTTGTCTGCGTCTCCTTTCAGGTCTTGCTCATATGTGAGCATCAAACCAAGCAACTGATTTAACTCTGGTACAAAATGATTTAGGGAGAGTTCAGTTGATAGTACGAAAGGTTTCCACCTTTCATCTCCTCTCAACCCTGTGAGCACTTGCGCTATTAATCTATGATCTTCGACTTCTTCATTTATGGATCCAAGACTATCTGCTAGATCCTTCATTTTAGTGACGTAGTCACTGATGCTTTGACTCGGCTTCTTTTTGAACGTTGTGAACTCGGACCATAGGCTGGCCTTCCTAGCTTTCGTAGTATTCTGGAAGTGATCTTCCAACGCACTCCATATGTCCTCCGCTTTCTCCAGACCTCTAATGTGCGGTAGTAGATGATCTGACACAGTGTTGTAGATGTAGGCTCTTGCCGTTGCATCTTTCTTCTGCCATAGCTTTAGGGCGTCTAGTTCTTCTTTTTCTGGTTGACTATCATCTTCGAAAGTGGGTTTCTTTTCTTCTCCGGTCACGTACGTCATTAAGTCCTTACTCATAAGTAAGGCTTCCATGCGCATTACCCATGCAGGATAATTATCTCTGTCCAGTTTATCTATTTGGACATGATCTGCCATGATAGAGAATACTCTAAGCTTTGATACCAATTGTTGGGAGATTAACTAGCTCTAATACCAGTTGTTTGTAGAGAAACTGGCTCTGATACCAATTGTTGGGATTTGTTGGCGGAAAACTTCGGCTCTAACGCCTACTGTTGCGGAAATACTTTCGCCCTGAAGGTGGGTTTCACGACAAAGACTGAATTTTGTCAGGCCTGCGGAAATTGCCGTGCCACCGAAATAGAATGCTAAACTAGAGTGATTCAGAACACCTCTGTAATCAACAGTAGTTCAGCCTAATTAACGTCGTTTTACTGCGTTATCCTGCGACATAAGTTCCACCGGAACTTCACCAGACTGTTACTGGACTGACACCGTAGTTGTACCGGAACTTCACCGAAATAAACTTAGTTCTGTTCGTAATTGCTTCAGATGAACTTATGTGAAGCGAGGAAGTAGTGTGTGAGCTTCCTTTACCGAATGAACTTCCTTCTGGAAACTTCACAGTTCTGAACTGCTACTTTCCGGTTAACTTTTGTACTGTGTGTACATCTTCATTCCACCGGAAACTGTGACCAGCTTAAAGTAGAGAAGTCTAGCTACAAGATGAGCTATCTCTCATACAAAGCTTCAAACTCTGCTACGAGTTATACTTCGTTGATTTACCGAAAAAACTTATTTTCTGATAAACTGTAACTGACAGAAAAGTTACTGAAATATGTTTACTGAGTAAACTGTTATATGCCGAAACATGCGTTTACAGAGAAGGTACTAAAGCACGTTCAGTAACGAGTCGTGACAGCAAACGATAAACGGTATTTCCTACCGTAACACGAAATAACTTCAGATTCTTCACAAGTAAAGATTGCGCGCAGACATCCACATGAATATGTGTTTTCGATTAGAGAAGATGTGTACAAGTAAGCTTGGCCTCTTCTTGCTCAAGTTACAGAAACTCTCCTACAGTGAGTAGTTTCTTATTACCATCTCTCTTCAGATGAAAAGACCCGACACTTCAGGCTTGTGTTATTCATCTGTACATACGCGATCTATGGCGTCTTCTGAGAACTTCTAACTCTTTCTTCACTCATACGCGATCTATGGCGTCTTCCCTCAGTCTCTCGTTCTTCTCTGTGTATCAGCGTTACTCGCATACACGCACACACACCCGCGCTCTCTCTGTTCTTCAAATCTAGCTGTATATATATTCAATTTCTTTGGCGCTCCTTTGCTCTGTCATTCTTCAATTCGCGTTATGCGCGCCTTACGCGCCTGCCGCGGTTAATTGCTCTGTTATGCGGACACCGCGCACTAACTTCGCATACTGTACACCTGTGCACTGATTTTCTGGAGGATTCCGTTTCTTTCTTGTTTGTTGTGTCAAATTCGTGAGTGTTTCCTTAACAATGTGTGATGATGGTGGGTGAATTTATACAAGGTTCAAAGGTTAGTGATTTAGTACAAGGTTGTATGTTAGTCGGGGGGGTAGTTTTATCAGACATGGGGTTAGGGGGAGACGGTTGGACACGTTTCGGTATCCATTTCCTAAGGATCTTGGAGTGGGTGGTGGGTTTCTGCTGAGGGGCAAAGGGTGGTGTCGGGTGTGGTGGTATCGAGGGATGAAATGAGTTGTGGGGGTTATATATTACATGGCTTATGGGTTGAGCTATGATACATAGTTTGGGCACCCAAATCTGCGTGGGCGTGGGTCTATGGGTAAGGTACTTCTTGGCGATCCACATTTGTCGAATGCTCGGACCTGTAGAAGAAGGTCGAGGGGATGGTGGATATCGATTCTGTTTCTGTTCTGCCTTTTTTTTGTCGATTTCTGCTTGGCTGGAGTTCTTTGGTGCTTTTTGTCCTTTTGGCACCCATATTTGTCTGGTGCCGCTTCCTTTGGGTGGCCTGAACTGCCTTCCTTGTTGTTTCCTCCGATGCTGCAGTCGGTCTGGGTTCCTTTGTCGTGGTTGACTCTGTTGTTGCTGGGGTTGAGAGGTCGGATGAACACTCTGCTTTGGAAAAGAAGGGAGATCCAACACTTGCGTGACCTGCCCATTAGGAAGTGATGCCTTATTTAACTTTAATCTAGGCCAGTCCGCAACAAGTTTGGAAGGATGAGCACCGCAGGGTGTCGTGCTCATTTGGCCGCTGATGCAACCCACCTGACCTCTGATTGTGCCCTTCTGCCCTTGTGGTTGGGTGACTGTCTCTTCTAGTTTGCAGGAAGTCCCAGGGAAGATCTCCTGTCGTCCTTCTGATTGACAACTGTCCATAGCCAAGCCCGAGTGGGTTGGTGTAGACGTAACGTGACTGGTCTGCTTAGAGATCTTTCGGTCTTCCGTCGCATGCATTTCATAGGGTCTAGGGTCACAACCGTCAAGCGGAATGCCGTTAGGGAAGTCAAGCGGTATCACTCGCTTCTGCTCTAAGGTTCCAATCTGCAAGGAGCCTTGTCTAAGATTTAGGTCCACTGAGTGATCGTATAGCCAATCTTGGCCAAGGATTAGGGGTTCTATCAGGTCGTCATCATGGCACACTAGTAGCTTTGCTGTCATCGTCAAATCCTTAATGAGGATAGGAAGGTCCACCTCACCCATGCAAGGGGTTTCCATGCCTCCTAGGTCTATGAGGTATGCCTCGATTGGCCGCATTTCTATTCCTGAATCCTTATAGTGGGACCATCTAATCGCACTAGTCGCAGCACCTGAGTCAATCAAAGCCCTGAGTTCTTGGCTATGGTTACCGTGCGCTAGCCTTACTGTAATGAATGGTCTCCTGTCCACTATGCTAGGATGAGTGGTTGACTTCACTTGACACATGGCCATGGGATATCTGGGTGATGTTTCCAGATGGTTATAATGTTCTTTCCCCAGTCCTTGTCTTCTTAGCTTCATGCGCTTAATGCGTTCTATGGCTTCTGCCTGAGCTTCTGCTCGTATTCTATTTTCTTCCTCCTTACGCTTCTTTGCCAATGTGAGTCGTCTAAGCATATCCTCAGTAAGAGGTTCTTGATATAACTTGACTCTACAGCCACTAATGTAATTAGGCATTATATCTCCTTCTAAGGTGGCTAACTGTACTGCTCCACTAGTCGAAAGTCTGTTAATGATCATAGGTCCATAACCTCGCTTTTCTAACTTCCGTGCGTGCTGTTTCAGCGTATATGCTAGAACTAAATCTCCTTCTTTTAGGCCTTTATCTTTCACATGTGCATCAAAATATGCTTTCTGTCGCTTCTTCGCTGCGTATATTCCTGCTGCTGCCTTTAACCTGGTTTCTCCTAGTCGTTCCAAGTCCATTATTCTCGCTGATAATTCATGGCCGGTCCACTGATGTTCTTGTGCAACCTTCAGTGTCGGTATCAGGAAGTCCAAAGGAAGCACTGCATTCTGACCAAAAACCATCTAAAAGGGAGTTGCATTGAGTACGGTCTTGTAGGCCACTCGATATGCCCAAACAGCGTGGTGTAACTGTTTGTCCCAATCTGAACGTTTGTTGTTCACGAGTTTCGTCAGTACGGTACAAAGTATCTTGTTAGTGCTTTCAGCCTGACCATTGGCCTGAGGATGATATGGTGCAGATTTCTTGTGAATCACCATAAAATCCTGTAACAAATGTTCAATGACTTGGTTTAGAAAGTGAGTGCCTCGATCGCTCACTAACTCTATAGGCAATCCATATCTTGTAAAGACATTTTCAAATAAGAATTTTGCAGTCGTGTGAGCATCATTCTTCTTTGTGGCTTTTGCCTCTACCCATTTCGTCAGATAATCTGTGGCAACAATAATGTATTCCGCATGTGTACCTTTTGCAGGGGGGTTAATGGGTCCTATAAAGTCTATACCCCACTTAGAGAATGCACGTCCGCCCATCATGGGTTTCAATGGCATTTCGTCTCTGCGAGTAGGAAACTGAGTTCTTTGGCACACATCACATCTCTTGACATAGGTATGAGCATCCATGTGAAGAGTGGGCCACCATAATCCTGCGAAGAGGATGGCTTTGATTATCCTATCTGGTCCAAAATGACCTCCTGCAACACCTTGGTGTGCAGTTTCTAGTATGCTAAGATAATCGCTTTCATGAACGCACTGTCTTAGATATCCATCTCGTCCTCTTTTGTATAAATTATCGCCAATGAGTGAATAGTCTTGAGCTTCCTGCTCTAGACTGCGTTGTTGCGCTAATGTCATTCCTTGAGGGAATGTGTTCGTCCTCAAGTATGTCACTAAAGGTTCACTCCAGTCTGGTGTGAGAGACACGTGATATAATGTAGCATGTTCTACTGGTGGTCTTTCACAACAAACATGGCATTCCTTACACAACCTGTAGACATCTGCTTCCATCGTAGGCCAATATACTCCTAATCTATGCAGAGTCTGTAATGTTCGATGTTTTGAATGATGTTGCTTTAGTGCACCTACGTGTGCTAATTGCAACCAATTCGCATGTTCTGATTCATCTACACAACAAGCAAGAATCTTTTGATTATCTTGTTTATATATGCTTCCTGCCATTATTTGATATTTCTGAGACTTGGTAATCTCTCCTTCTTTGATCTTTACCCTCGGATTCTTGGGTCCATATGTCAGAATAGGGACTATAGGCTTAGCCCATTCTGGTGCTATCTCAAGGTTAAACAAGTATGCATCTGGTAGATCATCCGCTACTCCTTGAGGAGCCTCTCCTGAGGTTAATCTTGAAAGATGGTCGGCTCTAAGATGTGTCTTTCCTTTCCTAACTACCACTTCAAAATCATACTCCATGAGTAATAGAAACCAACGTATCAATCGTCCTGTGTTACATGGTTTGTTGACTAAATATAATAGGGCTTGATGATCTGTAAAGAACTTGAATTTGTTGGCCAACAAGTAGTGCCTAAACTTCTTTACTGCGTAGATCATCCCTAATCCTTCTCGTTCCGTCGTGGTATAATTTCTTTCTGCTGCGTTCAGTTGTCTGCTAGCGTAAGCTATGGGGAGATCTATGTTTCCTTCCTCCGTGGGTTGTGCTAACACACATCCTATGGCGTAATTGGATGCATCCACATGTACATGGAATGGCTTACTCCAATCTGGGGTTGTCAATATGGGTGCTGAGCACAAGCGTCGTTTAAGTTCATTGAATGACTTTTCACATTCATCTGTCCACTCAAAGTTGGTTAAAAGAGAGTACAGAGGCTTGGCTATGATTGCATACATGTGTATGAATCTCCTATAATAACCGCAATGGCCCATAAATGCCTGTACCTCTTTCACATTAGTTGGTCTGGGTAGATCCGCAATTACTTTCACTTTTTCCTCGTCCGTAGAGATTCCATTTTTTGACACAATGTGTCCTAGAATTTTGCCTTGTCTGACCATGAAAACGCATTTTTCTGGGTTCAAACAAACCTGATATTCTCGACATTTGTCAAATATTTGTCTTAACTCTGGAATATGTGTCTGTCTTACATTTGAATGAGCACATAAGTCATCGACGTAAACTTCCAAGCTCTTGCGTAAGAATTCCTTAAAAACATGACACATGAGTCGCTGGAAAGTGGCGGGTGCATTTGTTAAGCCAAATGGCATCACACGAAATGCAAATATGCCCCATTCAGTGGCAAATGCCGTCTTGTGTTGATCTTCTGGAGCGATGGCTACTTGATTATAGCCTGAGAATCCATCAAGAAAGCTGTACACTTCCTTGCCCGCAACTCTCTCCAATAGGTGTTCTGTGATAGGAAGAGGATAACTGTCTCTAATCGTTGCGGCATTAACTTTTTTAAGGTTAATACACACACGCAATTTTCCATTCTTCTTGGGCACAACCACAATGGGGGATACCCATTCGGTATGCTCAATTTCGTAAATGAATCCTGCTTCTATCAAGCGATCTATCTCCTCTTTAATCTTCGCAGCGTAGTTATCATTGTACGTGTAAGGTTTCTGTTTTGTCGGTTTTGCATCTGGAGTCATAGGGATTCTATGAGAACATATATCTGGGTCTACTCCTTTCAAATCTTTGTAACTCCAAGCAAAAACATCTCTATATTCGCGCAATAGGGCAACTAATTCTTCCTCTTCTTCAGTCGTCAAATCATGCCCTATATATGTGCATTTTTCTTCTTCTCCTTCTATGGCAACTATTACTTTCTTGGTTTTCTCTCGGTTATCATATACTTGTCCGTCATTCGCCTTTCTATTGGGCATTCGTACCATGATTCTTCTATCTTCAATTTCATATTTCTTGAAATTCTCGGGTACTTCAAATAAAGATTCTTCTTTTTCCGACATGGTTTCTTTCTTCTTTCTTTTCTTTCCTTCACTCTTGTTCGTTACTTCTGTGGCTAACCTCACTTCATTCGTAATTTCCTCGTGTCTCTGAGTGTGAGTCTCTACTTCGTAGAAATATTCTTCCTCTGATGCAAAGGGTGGGTCCATGATAATTGATTCTAAATCAACATCGCTTGCATCCTCAAATGCATCAGTGCCAGGTTCACACTCCTCTAAAATTGCATCGCCCATGATTGGCTCTATCGTAAAAACTGAAATGTCATAGCCATCCTCGTCACAGTGGGGTGTCCATTGTTCTTCATTGATGGCTACATCCATGGTTGCTAGTATTTCCGCCCAACCATGGGGTTCAAATTCTTCGTCTGGGAATACTACAGGTGCATATGCTGGATCTTGAAGGGTTCGTGGATGTTGTTCCGCACCTAAGGTCCTTGCTTCTAATCGCTCTTCCTCTTGTTTGGCTACTTTACACATCCATAAATGGGTATCCTCATGCAACCAAGAAGGGTCTGATTCTAATGAGTGCACGGATTCCGTCTCTGCTGGTGTCTTATGGATGGTATTCCATTGTATTGGGGGTACATCTCTGTGTGAATAGTCTTTAAGGTTGACTTTGGTAGTCACTCCTAAATGTTGCAAGTACAAAGAATTAGTTCCCCAATCTTGTACAATTTGCAACTGACGCATGAATGGTCGTCCCAATATCATCTCATAAGCACGATTTTTCGCAAAGTCACAAATGGCAAAGGTATGCTCAAATTCTACACCACAAGTGGTGAGAGATATGCCTTCTAGTAAGCCTAATGGTTTTTCTATGTGTCCATCAGCCATTTGTAGTTTCATCCTGGTGGGTCTGAGTGCTGGCTTACCCCAACGTTTCCACAAAGCGGTTGTAGCGATGGCTACTCCGGCTCCTGAATCTAAGATGGCTTTCGTGGTGTAGCCCTGATGGGTTATTGGAAGATATGTGTTACCTTCCTCTCCTTCGCTTACGTCTCCAATCTTTTCCACGGGTATCTCTGGTACCTTCTTATGTGATCCTATTTGAGAGGGTGTGGTAGCTAGCTCAGGGAATTGATTTGCTACGTGCTTCCACAATTTTGGTTTTACCTTTAACAATTCCTCCAGAGTGAGATTACACTGTACTTTCATGTTCTTGATCACTTCCGTGTTCCTAGGGATCACTGATTCTTCATTCCTCACTATTATCGTGGGTGCTCTCATACTAATAGACTTTGCTTCCCAAGGTCCTGTGAACTGAGGTAACTCTTGTAAAGAATTAGATTCAAATCCTGCGGGTTCACTCAGTTGCTCCACCTCTACATCATCGTAAATAGAGGGGATGTCTTGGGGAAATTGTTCCTGCAAATCGTCTATTTCTTGAATAGGAGGATGAGTTCCTTGTTCTCTTCTCCATTTCTCTTCTTGGATTTCTCTCAAAAATTCATGTGAGTACCTATGTATGGAAGACAAATTGTCTTGACTTTCTGTATTGGGTACTTGAGACAGGGATGGTGCATTCCTTTCCTGTGTCTCTGGGACAATAGGGTTCCTATGCTGATCCTTTTTCTCTTTGCTTTCTATCAAGTGTTCTAGCCTCTCCATTAGTCCTTGAAAGTGTAGTTCCGGTTTTGCCATGTTATTCCAATTAAGATATCTAGAGGCTTCAAACAGAGCTTGTGCTAGTTCTACCATTTTCATGCACAGTTTAGTTCTCTCAATTTCTAGATCAGCTCGAGGGTAGTTTTTAATCATTTCCGTGACTTGAGGTCCCTCTTTTATTCTAGCCTGATATGCATGAAACATCATGTCTAGGTCTTCGGGTATGGGTTCCGCTAAAATTGATCCTGATTTCTGAGCTGGATTTTCTTGATTTAATTCTTGTGAAGCCAATTCTTGTATTTTGGCTCTTGATTCCCTTAAACTTCCTTCCAACTCACTTATCTTTCTACTCCACTTTCTCTTGATTCTTTCCCTAGAATCTTTCCAAGATTTCGTCTTTTTACTGCTAGATTCTGCAACTTCACTAGTTCCGGCTACTTTCTCTTGATTAAGCTGTTGGTTTTGTAAGAGCGCCTGGGCTCTGGTTATCGCTTGGATAGGCACGTATGTAGGGTTGGATCCATCTGCGTTGTTTACAATACCTATCACGTTGATCGGTGTCACATTCGAAGCGTTAACTGGGTTCTTAGGACAATCTTTGATTATGTGCTCTTTGCCACAATCGACACAAAAGCCTTGAATGCTATAGTACTGTGATTGCCTTGCTATTGGGGGATGTGGACAATCCTTAATGAAGTGATCTCCTTGGCACCTAAAGCATGGTCCTCTAGGGCCCTGTGGTCTCTGTTGTCTCAATTGGGGCCGTGGGTTTGGGTTTGTGTACATCACATTAGTATAGTCTGGCTCCCAACTAGGTTCCATTGGTGGACTATCATAAGGATATGTCTCCACATGTTCTGGTGACTCCGTGTAATAAGCGGGTGGACTAGTTACATGAGTAGAGTCAAAACTGTTTGAGTTCGGGTCACTTTCTGTGATCAAGGGTGAAGAAGGCACTAAGGCCCTACTTAGGTTCTCTTCTGCAGCAGCGTATTTAACTGAGATGACATTCGCTGGTGGGGGTGGCTGCTGAGCTAAGACGGGTTGAGGTCTCTGTTGAGCCTGGTATGGGTAGTTCTGGGGAGGCCTATAGTAATAAGGCTGAGCATTGTATTGGCCTTGATACCTACCTGGCTGCTGGTATGCTTGCGGGTAGTTCTGTCTCACAGTTTGTTTATTGTATGGGCAGTCCTGAGCCGTATGATTCGTGTATCTTCTCTCAATTGTACAATATTGGCCACTAGGGTTGACATGAGGTTGAGGTGCATTGGGGCACACATTTGCCAAATGATTTCCACCACAAGTGTAACAACGTACATTAGTTGGTAGCTTGGGCACCTGTTTACTAGAAACTCCTAGTTTTTGGGCCACTTTTTCTGCTAGGTCCTCTATCGAATTAGACAATTTTGTGGATGCTAGAGAAGAACAATCTGAGTCCTTATAGACTTTTGAGAGTTCTAACTCATCTCCTAGGTTGTCCTCGATGTCTATACATATTCTTACACACTCCTCTAGCGTTCTGGGTTCTTTTAGGTACACATAGGAGCGTAGTTTAGCGCTCAACAAACCATCTAGGAACAATGATACTTGTTTGGCTTGTGAGGGTAGCTCTTGCATTGGACATCGTTCAACATATTGTCTGAACCTACGTCCTGCCAGTCTAACTGTTTCCTGAGGGGTCTGTTTAAAGCTATGAATCAACGAAGACGTGTCATGTCTAATCCCACTTTTAGAGAATTCAGTGATGAATGACTCTAAAAAGTGATGGATGTCTCTAAATTGCCTTTGTTGCAGTGGTTGGAACCAAGTTAAAGCTGTATTCTTTAACGTTAGTCCAAATGCATTGTACTGCGTGAACATGTCCTCGACTTGTTCTGCCCTAAGTACTTGCTTGAATTCAGCGACGTGGTCATAGGGATCTCCTGTTCCATCAAAGTAATTTTTCATGGATTTCACTAATTGAGTGGGTCTCAATACTCTTGCGTGTTCGCGTGGTCTAGGTAGAGGAAAATCATCTCTACCACCTAGTATTCCATGATCTCTTTGTCTATCCGCGCTATTGGTGTTCGTGGTTGTTCTATCTCTCCCTATGGGGTGATTAAAGCTTACTTCCGGTCTCTCTTTATTTCCTTCTCTTTGATGTCCATGGGCTGAGGAAGTTCCTGCCCCTTGTTGATCTGCATTCATGTTCGTTCTAGATGGAGGGAATATCAATTCACCTCTCCATGTGTATGTGTTCTTAGCACGCTCGGGCACCACAAAGACTCTTTCTGAAGTCTCATCCAGGTATACAACCTTTCCAGGTGTATCTGGGTCCTTGAATTCATAAATTGTAATGATGCCTACCTCACCAGGGTTTTCCTTTCTGTACCTCCAAAAGGCTTCATCTGTCTCCTTGTTTACAAACAACTCGGTGCTCCTGTTATCTTGAGGGATCCACTCTGGGATGAGTACTCTCGTTAATACGGATTTCCCTCTAGGTGTTCTAGGTTCTTCTAATGGCTCTTTTCCTTGAAATTTTGCTCCTGTCTCTAATTGGATTGTGCCAAACTCATTAGTATCGTTTGGCTGCGTACTTAGGACGTACATGGTTCCTTCTTTGTCTATGTAAGCGTCTCTCTCAAATTTCACCACTGGTCTTTCCAATCCAATGGGTTGATCAGGGTTGTGCAGTTGCACCACTTGCCTCTGCAAACCATCCTCATAGATGCGAGCACCTAATCGGTTGGTTCGGAGAAACTCTAGTTGCGTTCTATAGGGTCCTTCGGGTTTTTCTAGGTATGCTACATGAGACCCTCCTTCTGGTCTGTCTGCACTAAATGCCATTTCTGATTCACTTGATTCTGAGCTCAACTCGTAGGGGTAATTGCTATTCAATTGCTGAGCCCAAGATCGAGCAGTGGCTCTCACGCTAGCCTCTGATGATCTAAGGCTTCTTCTGTCCGACTTACCTATATGTTTGCCCGATCTAAGGTTCATTAATTTCCTTCCTTGCACGCTCAATTACACACTTAGATCGTCAATGGTCCTTTGTTATTATTCTCTTGATTCTTTTTAATTTTCTCTGGATTCTTGTCTTAATTTATGCGTCAGGAATTCGACTTTTCGTTATAATTTTGAGTTCTCGTTCCATCAGACTTATGTTCTTTTCTTTAGGTTTTTGTCACACACACCTTTACTTTTAGTCTTAAACTTGATAGAATTAGGTATCTTGAACTTGAGGCATTCCTATCGTCGTTAATCCACAACTACCGTTTATCCTAAGCTAAGAATTGACTGAGGGGGTTGAGTAATCTTCCAACCTCGAGTCGGCTTTTCTGGTTGCTCTGATGCCCTGTTGCCCAAGAAGCCGTGCTTCCCAAGCTCTGCTGTCTTCACTGCCTTGCTTGCTTGCCTTGGATTGCCCTTGCTAGACCTGGAAAATTCCAATGTTAGACCAATTCACAAGATGATTAAACACTTGAGCATATACATCTTTTAAATCCCTTCCCTTTTTGCCCAAATTTTCAATGTGTGCCCCCTGGCTTTATAGTCCCAAACTAGGTGAACCTCAAAATAGCTTATCCAAAAATAGATGTAAAGGCCTATTCACGAAAAATGGGAATTACACAGGATTTTGAGACAGTTCTTTGTGTCAAAATGTTTTAGATTTTGACTCATTCACACACTACAACATGTTATTATCTCTTGATTGGAGTATATGAAATTGACACTTCAATATGAAGGATAACTTTATTATAAATGGTGTGTCAAGGTTGGGCTCAAACTCAAGAAGCTAACATAATAAGTAATATAAATGGGACTTGAATAATTCCCAAATTTCTTGAATAGGCCTTTGTATCCTTTATGAAAAAAACAGTTGAGGTCACATAGTACTCGTCACGAGCTTTCTAACAAGCTATTAAGCTCAAAAAACGGACTTCGGATGAGAAAGTTACACGCGTTCAGGCCCTGGGGGGTAAAAACTGACAATCGGGTTTTCCTTCAAATATGAGCTAAGGGGTCTCCTATGAGTCTAATGGTCCAAGAATTTTTCAAAAATACCCTCAAAATTGGTCAAAAATTGGAGTCCAAAATTTGCGATGGGGGTGGGCAATCGCGATGGTCTGGGACCGTCGCGATGGTCCGAGTGAACGATCGCGATGGCGTGAGGTCGAACCGTCGCGATGGCGTGAAGTTTGGACAATCGCGATGGCGCGAAAAAGCGAACCGTCGCGATGGCTCGAAGTGAACGATCGCGATGGCGTGAGGTCGAACCGTCGCGATGGCGTGATCAGGCGGACAATCGCGATGGCGCGGTCAACGGTCAACGGTGGACAATCGCGATGGTCCGAAGTGAACCGTCGCGATGGTCCGCGATGCGATGGCTTGAGCCAATCGCGATGGTCCGATTTTGGGCTGTCGCGATGGTCCGAAAAATGAACCGTCGCGATGGTCTATCGTGACACGTGGCACTGTCGTGGCGATGGCATGAGCCAATCGCGATGGTGCGGGGTCAGCTGAACAATCGCGATGGTCCAAGTGGACCGTCGCGATGGCTCAAGTGAACCGTCGCGATGGTCCGAAAAAGCGAACCGTCGCGATGGTCCGGCCGAGCCGTCGCGATGGCGTGAGCCAATCGCGATGGTGCGACACAATCGCGATGGTCTGAGCCAATCGCGATGGTCCACCAAACAACAAATTTTTGAAATGCAACTATGGTGCCGTGTGTGCGCAAGGATCGCCTACTTCGTGGTGTGGTCACCTACGTCAAAATCCGAAAGTTGCAGACCATCGCGATGGTCCGCCCTACTCGGAAATTTCTGACAGAAAGTACATGTTTTACCTTTTGGAAGCTTTCCTGATGCTCTAAAGCTCTGTACCTGCAAGAAAACTCAAGAAAATGCAAGCACATGCAAACGCAAAAACTCTCTCTCACTCTCTCGCATGCACAAATGAGGGGAAATGAGGTGAATGGGGGGATATGGTGAATTTTCTGATTTTTTTGGAGATGGAGATGATGATGCAATGATGAAGATGGAGTATGGGGGAGGTGAAAAACACTAAAAACTAAGTAAAAACAACAACAAAAACTGAAATTTTTACCTTCCAACACCTCTTCTTGCTATACTCTTACCATCACACATTCGTCTTAGACTCGATCCCCGGCAACGGCGCCAAATTTGGTGTTGCTCTAGCACAATGGTGAGAACCACGTTAAGAAGCTTCACCTCCTTAATGTCAATCCGAGGGAGAGGTAGGAGTGATATGAAGATCGTGAATGTGAGATGATGTGAGAGTGAAGGTGAGAAGCACAAAAATGCACACACACATTCACACACACAATGAAGAGACAAGCAAGACACAATGGAAGGTGGGAAATTAGCTCTATTACTCAAGAGTACTCTTACAAGCTCAAACTAGCTCTACTCTCTTCTTTACTCCAACAAGCTACAATGAACCAACCTCATAAATGAGCTCTCTAGCTCTTTTTATAGTTTCTAGACTAGTTTTGACCGGTTTCACATCTAGTGACCGGCCTAGTTAAAAAATAGGTCCTAGATGCTATTTGGAAGGGTAAACGGTATCTAAAAATAACGAAAATTGGTACGTGTATTCTACCTAAGCTCCTCAAGCTCGAGGACTCCTCGGCTTGCACAAAATGGAGCTATGGATTACAAATTGGGGTTTTCTATGATACATATGTTACAATTAGTGATAACAATCACTGTTGAATGTTTGGAGAATTAATAAGAAATATATTTGTTTGAAAAATTGATCCGCCTGGCTCCCTGCTTCGTCTTCACATGCTTCCGTGGCGTCTGTGCCTCTGGCTGCTTCCAACACACCACAACAAAATGGTGTAGCAGAAAGAAGGAACAGGACTTTGGTTGAGTTTGCTAGAGCTATGCTAAAGGAGAAGAACTGTCCAAATTATCTTTGGGCTGAGGCTGTAAATACAGCCACATATCTTGTGAATAGATTACCATGTGCAGATCTGAATGGAATGACTCCATATGAAGCTTGGTGGGGTAAGAAACCAACACTAGATCATTGTAGAGTGTTTGGATCAATTGCATATGCTTATGTGCCATCACAGCTTAGGCATAAACTTGAACCAAAGGCAGAAAAATATGTGTTCATTGGTTATGATGAAAAGCAGATGGGTTACAGGTTGTGGAATCCTCTAACCAAACAATTTCTTGTTTCTAGAGATGTTACATTTGATGGACAGAAAAGTTGGTATGCAGATCAAAGTCATACAACTGAGGAATTTGAAGAAGAGGTAAGAAGATGTGAGAAAGGAAAATCAATTGTGTAGGTAAATAGAGATGAAGACTATATGCAAGCAAGTACATCCACAAGTGGATTAACAAGAAGAAATGAAGTAGCTCCTATATTTGATGAAGAAGTGTATCCAGAAACTTATGAAGAATGTGAACCAAGAAGGTCAAGCAGGACTAGAAGGCAGCCAGAAAGGTATTCTTATGATACTTCTTACCTAACTCAGAAGAACTATGCATATATGGTCAAAGATGATGAAGAACCTCAGAACTATGATGAAGCTAAAGGTAAGAAGCAATGGGAAGAAGCAATGAAGGAAGAGTTTAATGCACTGGAGGAGAATAAGACATGGGAACTTGTTCCTAAACCAAATGGTAAGAAAGTTATTGGAAATAAATGGGTTTATAAAGTGAAGAAGCTTGCAGATGGAAGTATAGCCAGATACAAAGCTAGATTGGTGGTGAAAGGCTATGCCCAGACCTATGGCATAGATTATGATGAGACATTCAGTCCTGTAGCTAAGATGTCAACTATAAGAACAATCATTGCTATTGCAGCTTCAAAAGGATGGACCTTAAGTCAATTGGATATAAAAAATGCATTCTTGAATGGATACATATCAGATGAGGTATACATGGAACAACCTCAAGGGTTTATAGATTCTAGGTATCCAAATTTTGTTTGCAGGTTGAGAAGAGCATTGTATGGATTAAAGCAAGCTCCAAGAGCTTGGAACTATAGACTGGTGAAGTATCTCAATGATCTTGGATATCAAAGTTCAAAAGCAAATCCAAGTCTACTTATCAAAAGAAGAGAGGAAGGTACAATCTACATTTGTATTTATGTAGATGACATTATAATCACAGGTACTTCAGATGAAGGAATCAAGGAGGTAAAGAGATTACTTGAAAAAGAATTCAAGATCAGTGACCTAGGAAAGTTATCATACTTTCTTGGAATGGAAGTTACTTATACAGATCATGGCATATATGTGTCACAAGAAAGGTATCTTCTGAACTTGTTGAAGAAGTTTGATATGGAAAATTGCAGAGAAGCTTCAACTCCACTTGAAGTTAATCACAAGCTCAGTAAATATGATGGTGCAGACTACAAAGATATGAGGAAGTATCAATCTCTTGTGGGTAGTTTGATTTATGCTACACTAACAAGACCTGATCTTAATTATGCAGTGGGAGTTTTGTCACAATTCATGCATTGTCCAAAGGACCCACATTGGATTGCAGGTCAAAGAGTTGTCAGATATATCAAAGGAACTATAAAGGAAGGATTATATTATCCTTTTACATCAGATTTGAAGTTGAGAGCCTACAGTGACTCAGACTGGGCAGGTAATCAAGATGACAGAAGATCAACTCATGGTTACATGATATACATTGGTGATAAGCTTGTAAGTTGGTGTTCAAAGAAACAACATAAAGTAGCATTATCATCAACTGAAGCAGAGTACAAAGGACTTGTGGAAGCAGCTAAGGAAGTCATATGGATGCAGACATTGTTCAAAAGCTTGGGCATTGATCAAGGTACACCTACAATACATGGAGATAATATGAGTTCACTTTATCTTGTAGCAAATCCAGTATTTCATGCAAGGACAAAGCACATAGAGATACAGTATCATTTTCTCAGAGAAAAGGTAATGGAGAAGGAGATTGAAGTGGAGTACATTTCTACTAAAGATTAGTTAGCAGACATAATGACAAAGAGCTTGGATGGTGTGAAGACTAGCAGATTCAAAAGCATGGCAGGAGTAAAAGAAAAGAAGATGATATGAAGAAACAGGGAATGTCAATTAGTGATTGAGGGGGAGCTGTTGGAGAAACACTCACTAATTAGACATATATTTGAAGGTCAAATCTTAGGAAGAAAACCCCATGCCTATGTGAAAGGACAAATTCACAAATGTATCATATTTGTAAAGTTAGTTCACTTTAGTTCTAGAAGTTTTTTTTTAAATCACGAGAATACGAAAATCTATATAAGTTAGTTTGTATCAACTGACGCGGAGAGAGAAGAAGAGAGAAGGAGTTCATTTTATACGACTGAGTATAGTCGGGCTTCTCTGAGTGAGAAAGCATCTGTAAAACTTCTGAGTTTTCATAGCTATGAGAAAGAACTGAGTAAAGTTATGTGTATGAGTCTCTCTCCATCATCTCCATGCTTGCCTACTGTGTGATGAATTCAAAAGTTCAAGTTTTCTGAGCAATTCGATGCCTGGCATCGAATCTTGGCTGATAAGTCATTGTTTTCATTCTCTGCATGTTACCTGTTGTTGAATCTTCTAAAAACATAAAGTTTGTGGAGCAACTCGATGCCTGGCATCGAGTTTCAGCATAAAGTGGATGCCCGGCATCGACTTCTAGCATACAAGTGATCTTCTTCATGTGTGTGTAAAAGAGAGTATTTCTGGTGTAGAAAAAGAGCCTAAAAAAGCTCAAAGTCGATGCCCGACATCGACCTTGACTGAAATTCGATGCTAAGCATCGAATTTTTTATTTTTAGACACCCAAGAATACTAAAACAAGCAAAATTTCTAGTTTTGGAAGGTCATACAGGGTCATCTTGTGAGGGCCATAACTTGAGTTCTAGAGATCCGTTTGATACATATGATAGCTTGTTGGAAAGCTCTACTCTTCTACTTTCAGCCTGTAAAGTGTCATGGAGAAATAATACTTGAGCTAGGAGAAATTAGCAAAATACTGAAGGTATGTCATTTCGGTGACTAGGAATTTTTGTAGAAGCAAAGTTCTCACTTTAAGCTATCATTTCTCAAAGTTTGGAGTGGCAATGAGTTAATGGTGACCATAGAGGTGTTCTAGTGTCACATTAATTCATTTCTTGTGGTGTTTCATACATCAACAAACTTCAGGAGCTTCGTCATCACTTCCTATCGTCAACACATCTGTCCAAGCCCAAGTGATATCGTTCTCTTCGTTAGGCATTTCCCTCGAAGGGTCGAAAGAGTAATATCGATCCCCCGGCCATCCTACATGTCAGGTCAGGTATTCCTCAAAACACTCAATATAAAACATAACATCCAAACCCTGGTTTATGAAGCATACCAGCCAATGCGCTTCCTCCACATCATATTCCGTCTCAAAGTCATCGACATCTATGTCTATGCGGGCGAATGTTTGGTCCGAGAAATATATCCTTAGCTCGTACAAATAGAGTTGAGTTATTTGATCTGCCATTTTGTTACTTAGCTCCTAACAGTTTCTGCGCAACACAAGAAAAATAATTAGAAGTCCACAATTCTTGAGCTAGCGAGGAAGAATATTTATGACACACAAATCATAGCTTACATATGCGCATATATATATATATATATATATATATATATATATATATATATATATATATATATATATATATATATATATATATATATATATATATATATATATATATATATATATATATATATATATATATATATATATATAACTATACATCTCTGCACAAGGAGTCTACAACGTCCTTCTGCTTGGATCTCGTCTGGCTTCTCCCGTCCTAATGCTACTTGAAATATGGTTTAACTCGAAGCGCGTTAACCTTCACGGGAGCACATTCTTCTCCTAAATCCTGAATTTGCATGGAACCATTGGAGTTGAGTTCCACCTCTTTAAACGGTCCTGCCCATCTTGTCTATAACTTCCCCGGGAATTTATAATATTTACTATCATAGACTAGCACCAAATCCCCTTCTTGAATCGCATAGGTCCTGAGATTTTTGTCATGCCTCTCCTTACGTCTTCTTTGAATAGCTTCTAGACTTTGCTGTGCAATGAGTCTCTTTTCTTCTAGCTTGACCAATTGTATGTACCTTTCCTTCAATGACTCTTCCTCTCCCATCCTGGCCTCGATGGCCACTCTTAATGTCGGCACTTCTTTTTCGATGGGAAAGATGGCTTCCTTGCCATATACTAGAGAGAACGGGGTGCTCTTAGTCGTCACTCGGTAGGATGTTCGATATGCCCACAAAGCTTCCAAAAGTCTTTCATCCCAATATCGCCTATGCACAGCTACTGTCTTTGTCAGAATCTGTTCCAAAACCTTGTTGGTGACCTCCACTTGTCCATTCGTCCTCGAGTAATATGGAGTGCTTTTCCTATGTTTGATTTTATATAATTCCATTAATTCTTCGATTAGTTCGTTGACAAAGTGCGTTCCTCTATCACTCACTATCTCCAACGGGCATCCGAACCGGGTGATAATTTGTTCATACAAAAATTTAGCTACATCGACAGCTCGGTCAGTCTTCAGAGCTTTAGCCTCTACCCACTTGGTAACATAGTCAGTGTAGACCAAAATATACCTATTAGACCGACGTCTTGAGGGAGGATCAATAGGCCCCACAAAATCAATTCCCCATTTCTCAAACGGCTTAAGAGCCAGCACTGGCGTAAGAGGAGCTACATGTGCTAATGTTGGTTTGCCCATTCTTTGGCATTTGTCGCATTTCTTGCAGTATGTGTGAGAGTCTTTGAACAGCGTTGGCCACCAATACCTAGCCAATAAAATCTTTCTTGCCGTCAGCTCACCAGCAAAATGCCCACCGCAGGGTTCATCATGTAATGCTCTCAATACTAGGGTTGCTTCTTCTTCCTCGAGACATCTCCGATAAATGCTTTCATGTACAAAATATCGATAGAGCTGCCCCCCAATGATGCTATGGTGCTTCGCCAATGCTAATAGTTTTTGCTTCTCTCTCTTGCTTGCTCCTGGCGGATACTTAGTGGTGCATAAGAAGTTCACCAAGTCGGCATACCAAGGTACTTTAGCATCAACCTGGAATAGATGCCCATCAGGAGCATCGTCGGGCACACCAGAGATTGGCTCCTCATTAACAATTCAAGATAAATGGTCAGCCAATATATGCGCTTTGCCTGGTTTGGTTACCACTGTGAACTGAAATTCTTGTAGGAGTAGCATCCACCTCATCAATCGCCCTGATAGCTCGGGTTTATTAATGATGTGCTTTAGGGCTTCATGATCCACATAAAAAGTGAAATGTTTTCCCATCAAGTAATGCCGATACTTGTTTACCGCAAAGATCATCGAGAGGCATTCCTTTTTTGTAGTCGTGTAGTTCCTCTCAGTGCTATTCAAGTTGCGACTTGCGTAATAAATAGGGTGGTCCAACTTCTTTTCATCGGCTTGGCATAGCACTGCTCCAACCGCAGTATGAGAAGCGTCGGTATGCACATGAAATTCTCTCGTCCAGTCAGGTGCTACTAAAATTGGCGCATTTATCAATTTATTTTTTATCAATTCAAATGCAACTTGACACTCTCCAATCCACTGGTATTGTTGGTCTTTCCTCAAAAGATTCGTCAGTGGTGCTGCTATTGATGCAAAATTTAATATAAATCGTCGATAATAATTAGCATGCCCCAAGAATCCTCTGAGTTGCCGCAAGTTTTGAGGAGGTGGAAGTTGTCCAATTTTTTCTACTTTATCCTCGTCAACCGCGATCCCTTTTTCGGAAATAACATGTCCCAAAAGCAATCCTCTTCGTACTCCAAATGTACACTTTTCAGGATTTAATGCAATGCCTTTTTCGATGCTTCTTCTTAAAATAGCTTCGATCCTCTCCATCATGTTTTCATCATTGCCCCTGATTGCAAAATCATCGAGGAATATCTCCATCCAATCCTGCAAATAGTCTTGATATGCAGCTATCATTGCTCTCTGGAATGTGGCCGGTGCATTGCATAATCCAAATGGCATCACACGATATGCATACGTACCCCATTCTGTGGTGAAAGTAGTTTTTGATTGATCCTCTTCATGGATTTGGATCTGGTTGTACCCGCTGAAACCATCCAAAAATGAGTACAATTTATGGCCAGCCACTCTGTCCAAGATTTTATCAGTGAATGGCAAAGGGAAGTGGTCCTTTTTTGTGTGCTCGTTCAACTTACGATAATCTATGCAAATACGGATTTTCTTATTTTTCTTCGGAACCACTACAATTGGTGATACCCATTCGCTGGATGCGATGGGATATATGAATCCTGCTTCCAATAACTTTGTCAATTCTAGCTTGATCAATTCTGAGTAGACTGGATTTGTTCGCCTAAGTCGTTGACATATTGGTCGGGTACCTTCTTCCAAGTCTATATATGTTGGCAGATTCGGGGATCAATTCCTCTCAGATCACTGTATGACCATGCAAAGGCCTTGCTGAAATTTTTGAGTGCCAATTTAATGCAATCTCGTACTCCATCTGGTAGCTCTGACCCCACGCTCAAGAACTTTTCTGGAAAAACTTCCCATTTTTCCAACTGAGCTTCTCGCAAATATTCCTTATTCCTTGATGACACTATGATTGGAACGTGCTCTTGAATCACGCGTGCATGGTTGGCCAGTAAATCATTGTTTTGTCCTTCTTCAGCCATACCCAATTTCTTTAGTTCAGCTTTTGCAATGGCTTCTGACACTTTAGTTTTACTTTCCGCTTCTCTGTCTGATTGTCGACTTCTCCTTAGAAGCTTTGCTTCTAGCACTCTAACCCTTTCTCTCAACTTTTGTACTTCCATTGTCGGAGCTAACTCCAGCTTCAACTCATCTTTTGAAGTTCCCTTCTCCAGGGATTGGGTAGCTTTGTTTTCCTTTGCGTCTATACTCAACATGTAGCACTCAAATTCACTTGTATGTGTCAACCATCCCAGCAACTCTTGTTCTGAATCATCCTTGTAACATAGAGGATCTATGTACTCGCCCACTTTCACATGTTGGAGGTTGGCCAATTGCAGATTAAATCCATCCTGTAAAAGGTCCTTAGAAGTCTCCGTGCGCAAGGCAAATCTTACCCGCGCCATTTCTTGTCTAACCTTTTCCTTTGCTTTTTGCTCCCTTTCCTCAACTGTTGTCGATCTCTTGCTGGTCAAGTTTGGAGACACTTGCAGTTGTATTCGATCCGCCTTTGGTCCAATTGTGATAAATCCTGTGCGCCAATCGTGCACACATTCGGCTTGCACCAGCCATGGCCGTCCAAGTAAGATCGAGAAGGTAGCCTCTGAGGTCCTTGGTCTTACTATCAAATAATCAACTTTAAACTCTAGACCGCCCACAACTGTGCTTACATTCTTCAAAAGACCCGCAGGCTTCACTTGTGTTTGATCTGCCATTCTCAAGGACATCAGAGTTTCTTCCATGTGGTTGAGGCCCAAAGCTTTCATCATGAACTAAGTCATAAGGTTGACTGCGGCTCCACTATCTAACTGAGCACCAGGGACTGCATACCCTTTAATCTCGACTGTCACAACTAGAGCATTCGAATCAATTTGTGTTGTAATGCTTTGAATGATCCCTTGGACATCTTTATCTTGTCTCTTTTTATCTTGAGCTTTCCTCGGCTTCTTAATATATTCGTTGTAGAATTGTTTCCTATATGCAGGTGAACATTTCAGCAATGTGCCAATTTCTAGCGTGACTTCCGTGTCCGCGAGCAACTTTACAATGTCCACTTCCTCCAAACTTTATCTTTCCTTCCTACTCTTAGGAGCCTTCAATCTTTCAGGGAATGGTGCTATGCCCGGCACAAACTCTTTGGTCACTGGTGGAAGAATCTCTATCTCTTCCCCATCCTCAAACTCTTGCTGCCCAGCAAATCCTCCAACTTGGTTTTCTACCTCTCCATGTTCACCTATCTTCTCTTGGCTTGCTTTTTCGTTTTCACCTTCTGGATTTTTCTTCAAATACTCTTGAGTTCTTGTGACTACTGCCACAGTTGGCTCTTTATGTGGTCTCTTGGTCTCCTAAGCATCCACAAAGTGCATTGACGAGCTAGAGCCTTCTTGAGGGTTCGGTGTCTTGAACACTACTCCGATTGTAGGAACGTGCTCTTGAGCTCTCGATGTGGAATGCATCTGAGTATCAACATAATTCGAGGACCCTACTGGTCCTTTTTCCTTGCCGACGGCAGCTCTTCGTTTTGGACAATCTTCATCAAAGTGGCCCTCTCCACTACAGTGATGGAGAGTGTTAATCTCCAAAAGAACAAGTTAACCTTGAATTTAGACCACCTCTATATCAAGATTAACCTTAGACTCCACCAAACTTAGAGATCATTCACCAATTTATGAGAAAATTGATTATTCTGAAAAATTCAACTTCTTCAGAAAAGTCTGCTGCAGATTAATCAATCATTGACTGATCAATTCTTTAAAGTTTTTGACAAAACTTTGCACAACACTTCGCCTTGAGATTGCGCAACTTTACCAAGTTAAATTTCTCAAAATGATTGAGCACACACTGAGAAATGTGTGAAACACTTTACCTATGTCTGAAAGAGCTTCTCTGCAATAGCGACTTTGACACCTGCAACTTCTTAGCACTGGTTCTCCCAAAGTAAATCCCGTTTGATCAAGATCTTTTAGCCATAGATGGCTTACCTTCCAACTTAGATTTTAAGCCCTCACTTGTGTAAAACTTTACACTGTGGACTGAGCACTGACCATTTCTTTGAAGATGAAATGTGCACCAGATTTTACAACTCTTAGAACATTCTTACATATGAATGTTCCTAAACAAAATTCTCTCAGCCTAATTGCAATTAACCTCTCAGATTCTAGTCATAGATAGATTAGCTATGGACTTAGATATGTGCAGAAGGATTTCTCAAAAGATTAAACACAGAAGGAGCAGACAGCTAAACATCGGGCGCAAGTTTCACGATTTCTTCAGAAAAATTTACATCTAAGTGAGGATGGACAATTCACTCACTTTCCATGTGTCTAATGACACTCTCTACAAACAATTTCTCTCTTTCTATTCTCTATTCTTCTTCTGCTCTCTTTGCCCGACATTTTCCAACATATTTATAGATGAATATATACAAGTGTATGACTAGACAAATGTATAAGTCAGCTAATGTACATTTGTGTACATATCTTTGGATTTTCTGAATATGCCCTTCCTTCAACCATCTGAATTTGTTCTCTTCTTGACTCCTTGACTTCATTTCTCCATAATCCTTCAATTGATGATTGTCATGCACCAACAGCTCCCCCTCAATCATTAATTGAGGTTCTTCTCTATCTTCTTTACTCCTGCCATATCCTTGAATCTTTGTAGTTTTGATCCATCTAGACTTTTTGTCATCATATCTGCAACTTGATCTTTTGTGGGAGTGTGTATGACTTCAATCTCCTTCTCAATGACCTTCTCTCTCAGAAAATGATACTGTATTTCAATATGCTTAGTTCTAGCATGAAACACAGGATTAGCTGCCAAGTATAAAGAACTCATGTTGTCTCCACAAACAATAGGAGTACTTTGAACAACATCAAAAACTTTCATAAGTGTCTTTAGCCATATTACCTCCTTTGCAGCTTCCACCATACCTTTATACTCTGCCTCTGTAGATGACAAAGCAACTGTATGTTGCTTTTTAGAACACCATGAAATCAATTTGTCTCCTACATAACACAAGTATCCATGTGTTGATCTTCTATCATCCACATTACCTGCCCAATCTGCATCACTATATATCTTCACTCTTGTATCAGAAGTAAATCCATAGTACAACCCTTCTCTGAGTGTACCCTTGATGTACCTAAGTACTCTTTGTCCTGCAATCCAATGTTCCTTTCTAGGACAATGCATAAATTGTGAAAGCACACCAACTGCATATGACAAATCAGGCCTTGTTAATGTAGCATAAATCAAGCTACCAACCAAACTTTGATAGAGTTTCATATCTCTGAACTCTTCTCCTCCAAACCTAGACAATTTATGGTTCACTTCCAAAGGTGTAGGTGCAACCCTGCAATCTTCCATTTTAAATTTGGTTAGCAAATTTTTAAGATACCTTTCTTGGGTCACATATACTCCATGTTGAGTATAAGAAATCTCCATTCCCAAGAAGAATGATAGGTTCCCCAAATCACTGATTTTGAACTCTTTCTCCATCTGCTTCTTGATCATTTGTATTCCTTTATCATCTGTTCCTGTAAGTATTATGTCATCAACATAAATACACACATAAATGAATCCATCTTCACTTGCTTTGACTAGCAAGCTACTATCTGCCTTTGATGCTTGAAATCCAAGATCATTCAAGAATTTTACAAGCCTGTAATTCCATGCCCTTGGGGCTTGCTTTAACCCATACAAAGCTCTCTTGAGCTTACACACATAATTTGGACTCACTTGATCTTTGAACCCATCTGGTTGCTCCATGTAGACTTCATCTGAAATATAACCATTCAAGAAAGCATTTTTAACATCTAATTGAGATAACTTCCAACCTTTGCAAGCAGCAATTGCTATGAGTGTCCTGATGGTTGTCATCTTTGCCACAGGACTATAAGTCTCATCATAATCCACTCCATATGTCTGTGCATATCCTTTCACAACAAGTCTAGCTTTGTACCTAGACACACTTCCATCTGCAAATCTTTTAGTCTTGTAAACCCACTTACAACCAATGATTTTCTGACTATTAGGTTTAGGAACCAAATCCCATGTTTGATTCTCTATCAATGCATCATATTCCTCTTGCATAGCATCTTCCCAATTCTTCTTTCCTTTGGCCTCTTCATATGTAGAAGGGTCTTCATCTGCTTTTACCAAATAAGCATAATCTTTAGTAGTTAAGAATGAAGTATCATAGCTATACCTTGTAGGTTGCCATTTGTGCCTAGATGACCTCCTAACTTCTGCACTTCTTGAAGTTTCTGGTTCATCATATTCTGGATCAAACCTTGGCCTCTCTTCATATTCAACCTGTACTTCATTGTTCTCACTTTCATCAAGTAATTGAATCTTTGCTTTACCTTTTCTTTGTTCCACTACTTCTTCATCATCTGCATGTACATTATATTTACCTGCATACCAAGTACCTTGCTCATCAAATGTAACATCCTTGGATACAATAAATTGCTTTGTGGATGGACTCCACAACCTGTATCCCATTTGCTTATCATCATAACCAATGAATACATACTTTTCTGCCTTAGGCTCCAACTTATGCCTCAATTGAGATGGCACATATGCATATGCCAAGCATCCAAATATTCTGCAATGATCCAAGGTAGGTTTCTTACCCCACCAAGCTTCATATGGTGTCATACCCTGCAAAGCTTTACAAGGCAATCTATTGACCAAATAAGTAGCTGTATTAACAGCCTCAGCCCACAAATAATTTGGGCAATTCTTCTCTTTCATCATGGACCTTGCAAATTCAACAAGTGTCCTGTTTCTTCTTTCTGCTACCCCATTTTGTTGAGGAGAATACCTGCAAGTAACTTCTCTCTTTGTACCCGCATTCCACAAATAATCATTGAACTCATTTGAAAAATACTCTCCCCCTCCATCTGACCTTAGTCTCTTCAATTTTTGACCTGTAATCCTTTCTGCATATGCATGGTAGTGTTTAAATGTATTAAACACTTCTGACTTTTCTTTAATCACATAAATTGTGATCCACCTGGTAGCATCATCAACATATATGACATAATATCTTGAACCATTTATACTAAAGTCCTTTGAAGGACCCCACACATCTGTATGCACCAATTCAAGTCTTTCTGAATACATAAACCCATGCTTGGAATAGGATTGCTTATGAGCCTTACCTAATTGACATGCCTCACATCTGTATGTCATGTGTTGACCTGCAATGTTAGGCAATCCAAGCACTGAATCATTATTAATCATTTCTTTGATACCTCTTTCATTAAAGTGTCCAAGTCTTTTATGCCAAAGATCCAATTCTGACACCTTCTGTTCTCCATATGTGAACATAGCATGTCCAACATTTCCTTGTACCGTCAATGTGAAAAGCCTTCCTTCTTTCTTTCCTGCAATAACTTGTTTATACCCTTGACTAGGGTCTTCAACATAAACTCCATCATTGGTGAACCTTACCTCATATCCTTTTTCCACAATTTGACCTACACTGATCAAATTCTTTGGGATTGTGGGAACATAAAGAACCTTACTCAGAAGAGTGCTCCCATCCTTAGCTTTGACTGAACCAATTGACTTTACCTTATGCTTTGTATTATCACCTGTCTGAACTGTATGATTAATAGCATTATGATCTAGGTCAGTCATCAAAGCAATATTTCCACTTAAATGATTACTACATCCTGAATCAATGTAGAACACTCTCATGTCCTCATGTGAGGTTTCACATGTATTCATAATGAGAGTCGAGTCCTCCTTCTGATCTGATGTATAGTTGTAGTAGGTGTTATTATAGGATTGATTTTGGAAGCTTCTTCCTCCACCTCTTCCAAAAGAATTCCTACCACCTCTACCTCTGAAGTTTCCTCTCTGAAATCTACCACCTCTTGCTCTTTGATTAAAGTTCTGATAATTACCATTGTTTTGATTATTATGCCAACAATCATGAGATAGATGATTGGTCTTACCACATATCCAACAAGCTCTTGCATTATCTTTGTTGTTTCTGCCTCTTCCTCTACTTCTGCCATTTCCTCTTCCTCTTATAAAGTTTGCTTGGTTTGATGTACCTTCTTCTTCACCTGATTGTTGCTTCCCTTTGTTAGCTTTCTTCTTGTCTTTAGAGTACATTGCATGACCTGCACTCTTATCAACATCTCCTTTGACATCATTCTCAAAAGTTAGCATATGACCTAACAATTGATTCAAATCAGGAGTAAAGTGATCTAATGAAAGTTCTGTAGATAAAATGAAAGGCTTCCACTTCTCATCTCCTCTTAACCCTGTGAGTATTTGTCTTACCAATTTGTCTTCTTCAATGTCTTCATCCACTGCACCTAGAGAATCTGCAATGTCCTTCATCTTTGTCACATAATCAGAGATTGATTGTGAGGCCTTCTTCTTGAAAGTAGTAAATTCTGCCCATAGTGAAGCCTTCCTTGATTTGGTTGTGTTTTGGAAATGCTCCTCCAAAGCATTCCAAATGTCACATGCACTTTCAAGTCCTCTAATGTGAGGAAGCAAATAGTCATTGACTGCCATGTAGATTATGCTCCTTGCTTGAGCATCCTTCTTCATCCAATTCTTCAAGTCTGCAAGCTCCTCCCTAGTTGGAACACTAGGATCTCTGAATTCTGGCTTTTCTTCATCTCCTGTGATGTATCCTATCAGATCTTTGCTCATAAGATGAGCTTCCATCCTCATAGACCAAGCTGGATAGTTCTCTCTATCCAACTTTTCAATTTGGAGACTATCTCCCATCCTTGCTTCACCTGTAGTCTCAAAACTTTAACCTTTACAGATAATGAATGTACCTTTACTTCGAATGTTGCTCCTTCTGATCCTTTTGATACTCTTTGTATGTCTTCCTTCAAGTTTTCTCCAACCTTTACCCTTCTGCACCTTCAAAATGTAAAAATTTGTACTTCTGCAATAGTCGGAGTCTTCTTCACTTCAACTTTGACACAACCTGCTCTGATACCACTGATGGAGAGTGTTAATCTCCAAAAGAACAAGTTAACCTTGAATTTAGACCACCTCTATATCAAGATTAACCTTAGACTCCACCAAACTTAGAGATCATTCACCAATTTATGAGAAAATTGATTATTCTGAAAAATTCAACTTCTTCAGAAAAGTCTGCTGCAGATTAATCAATCATTGACTGATCAATTCTTTAAAGTTTTTGACAAAACTTTGCACAACACTTCACCTTGAGATTGCGCAACTTTACCAAGTTAAATTTCTCAAAATGATTGAGCACACACTGAGAAATGTGTGAAACACTTTACCTATGTCTGAAAGAGCTTCTCTGCAATAGCGACTTTGACACCTGCAACTTCTTAGCACTGGTTCTCCCAAAGTAAATCCCGTTTGATCAAGATCTTTTAGCCATAGATGGCTTACCTTCCAACTTAGATTTTAAGCCCTCACTTGTGTAAAACTTTACACTGTGGACTGAGCACTGACCATTTCTTTGAAGATGAAATGTGCGCCAGATTTTACAACTCTTAGAACATTCTTACATATGAATGTTCCTAAACAAAATTCTCTCAGCCTGATTGCAATTAACCTCTCAGATTCTAGTCATAGATAGATTAGCTATGGACTTAGATATGTGCAGAAGGATTTCTCAAAAGATTAAACACAGAAGGAGCAGACAACTAAACATCGGGTGCAAGTTTCACGATTTCTTCAGAAAAATTTACATCTAAGTGAGGATGGACAATTCACTCACTTTCCATGTGTCTAATGACACTCTCTACAAACAATTTCTCTCTTCCTATTCTCTATTCTTCTTTTGCTCTCTTTGCCCGACATTTTCCAACATATTTATAGATGAATATATACAAGTGTATGACTAGACAAATGTATAAGTCAGCTAATGTACATTTGTGTACATATCTTTGGATTTTCTGAATATGCCCTTCCTTCAACCATCTGAATTTGTTCTCTTCTTGACTCCTTGACTTCATTTCTCCATAATCCTTCAATTGATGATTGTCATGCACCAACATACAGTACCTACATAGTGGAGTATAATCAATTGGTTTCTTTTCGTTTGGACATCTAGATTGAGTATGGCCAAAACCATGGCATCTCCAGCACTGGATTGGACCATCTCTCCTTTGATCACATGCGGCTCCTCTTGGATAGTCTCCTCCTTGACCCTCAGCACCATATCCATAAGTCGGTCTGTCTTCCCAACGAGATGTAGGTGGGACACTTTGAGCGGGCAATCCCATGTAAGGTCTTTCTCTTGTATCTCCCCATTTCATGGTCCTCTCTTCATAGGCTCTCTTGTTATAACATCGGTCCTCCGTGTGATTTGTCCTTCCACAAAAAGTGCAACGCATTCTAGGTGGTGATCTATCTGTGAATAATCTCGAGACTGTAGGGCATTCTGAATCCAAATGGTCGTAACCATGGCACTTTCCACACCATGTATTTGATCGAAACACTTGATTCGGGTTTGTAGTTACCTCGGGTTTTACTGTGTATGTTTCTTGGGTCATTGTGGCAGCTTTTATAGCTTGTGTGACCAACTCCAATATTCGTTCTTCAGATAGCGCAAGCTTTACCTCGCCTGGCATGCTAGTGGCAGCTACAAAAGCTGGAGTCGTCAATGCGGGACTTCCTTGGCCAGGATCTTTCATTGGTATGTTATCTGGGCCTCCATTGGCTCGTATAAGAGCTCCATCTTCCTTTGTTGGCATAATTGTACTTCCTCCCAAAGCCTTGCTTGTTCCTTAGCATCTATTAAGGTTGCCGGTCTTGTCAGGCTGATATGCTGCTGCGCCGTAGGATCTCTCAATCCCGCGATGAATCTTCTCTTCAATGTCTCATCGTTCGGGGCATTCGCGCCCATCTTTCTTACCAAAGTTTCCATTCTCTGAATGTAGTTATCGATGCTCTCATTGACTCCTTGTCGTAAATAATCCATCTGTTGTGCCAATCTATCTTGGAAGCCTTGTCATCGAAACTTTGCCAAGAAGGCTTCCTTGAGCATCTGATAAATTCCACGCTCTTGTGGTGTCAAATTCCCATACCAGTTGGCTGCCTCTTCACGAAGAATAGCCGGAAAAATCCTCAACCTTTGATCCTGGTCAACTACCTCATTGGCCTCACAAGTAACCTCAAACAGCTGGATAAAACTATCTGGATCCTTGTCCCAAGCACCTGAGAACTTGGTGAAGTCTCCCAAGTGAACCGAAATCCGCTGAGCCATTTCAAACAGAGGTGTGATGTCGATATCACTTCGATCCCAAAAATTTAATGCACGCGGCCTCAGGATCCCTCCTTCAAACTTCCGCACTTGATTCGCGACTCTCCTACGAGAGTACACGTTTTTGGCAGATTTCCTTGAGCTAGTCGAGGTCGACTCACCTGGCGGTTCCTACCTCTTCCTTTCTCTTTCAAGGGCTCTCCTCTAAGCGCGTTCCTCTCTTTGTGTTTGTGTTGCTCCTGAGGATGAGCTCCCCTCACTCATGTACTAGATCTGGAGTCCGCAAGCTCGGCCAACATGTGGCGCTAGGCGAACCTATGGCACTCTCTTATAGAGACGTGCCAAGCTATTCCCGGCAAACGCACCATAATGTTTCCCTTCTTAATCCCAGGGGAATTGCATACACTCAATGATATTTTGCCCAACTTTCTAATACTAGGTCACTTTTGATTTCCCCTAAGTCCACAACTTTACTCCAAGGTTTTAATGGAGGAGGCGAGGAAACACGTGCAATTGGATATCCACCTCCAGTGGTCAATTCTTGTAACCTCCCTTTCTTCACTCAACCCCCTCCTTTCACGTCGGGTTCACGTGCGCTTAGGGGTGCACACAGGGTGCCAAGAAAATTACCTTCAATTGGGATCAAGGTGTAGATAATTAACTAGTTTGACTATCACCTCAATTTACCCTCAGACTTTTAACACCCTTCTCGGATGGAAGAGGGTTTGTGGAAAGGAGGGAGAAGTAGGTAAGTCTTAGAACATGAGATCAACCTTGGAAGTTTCACTTCTTCATTGAGGACACCCTTTTTGATACTTCTTGGTAATGTCACAACGATGGAAGCAAATTATCTTATTCCCCTATAGTTTGAATATAGCTTCTTGAGTTTATCATGATCTTTTTAAATGATGATATGCAACACTTACGTGTTAGAAGCCATTCAAAACCTTCGTCTGCAAATTGTTGGTGTGAAGCACTAAAAATAAAGTTTGCACTATGAAACTTGACTCCAATCTTGATTTTCTCGAGATATTGTGTGCATGTACTTTAATGTTCTTTATGAGCACATGGAAACTCTCAATGGCTTAGGTATGTCTATTTTGAAACATCCATTACATATGGAAGCTTGAGCGTTTGAGTCATCCTAAGGATAATCACTCCAGATTCTATGCATCGTTATTTACTAAGGATGGCTATAGCGAGTAAATAACTCGTACTTTACATGTAAAGAACACAAGTTTTGAATATGGCTCCAATGACCACGTTAGCAGCATATCGGTTGAAAGTATATTTAAGAGTGGGAACAACTGAAGCCTCTTGTTGACGGTAGAATCTAAAGTGAACGCATGCTTGAATAAACGAGAAGTTTGAAGGTGCGTATTTATATATTTCTTGACATTCTTTATCATTAAACTCGACCAAAGTTTATGAAAGGAAGTTTCAAATCATAGGTTTGCATATTTATGGTCAAGAACGTACAAGTAATTCCGATGCCATACTCAGTAAGCCCATACCTCTTCCATTAACTTTAACATAAAATGTAAACACAGAGAATTATGCAGAACCTCTTTCAGTCAACAGACAGTAATTTCATTGTTTGCTTTCTGGAATTTCTAAAGCATGGTTGTAGTGGGATGCAATTTTCAAGGCATACATTGAGTTTGAGTTCTCATCAGCTCAAGAGCTTGCTTCAACAAGTTCATCAATCTCATAATATGAGACAGTATCATCACTAAATAACTTCTATATCAAGTCATGTGTATGCAGATTCATTAGACATATAACGGTAAGAGAATGATTACAGGGAGAAAAACATGGCTGCTGTGAGCTCTTCATTCCATCAATTTCATCGTTATTCGAAGTACGCTGAAGCAATCATCTACTTCACTTATCTATGTGATGTTCAGATTGAAAACATTCATAATGCATCCTCTACTACAGTCACAGAAGCAACCAAAAATAGAACTTCATAAAGTCTGCAGTTTCAATTTGTTTGAAATAACAAACATACCAACATTATAAATTTTGAAGCAGATGCATGGAAACGTTTAGGAATAACATGAGAAAACCTGATCTATATGACCATCGTTCTTCTCCTGTTCATGCGTGTAGATCAGTCTCTCAATTAGAGCGCTCTCTCTTGAACAACAAGTGAAGAGCCTCAGTCCTTCATAATCCACCAGCTTGAACTCATGTTTGCTGTCAAAGGTTGAGAATGGAGTGAAGCATCACTTAAGATAACAGCTGCATGAGTTGGCACACCAGTTTTGATGTCAATCCCTTTCAAAATTTTCCTTTTTGATGATTGATTTGATCAGGATATTCTCCTTCTGCACACTTTCGATTGTTTCCCTGATTTTAATGCATTAAAACAGCTACGCAACGTGAGCTTTATGACTCATTTTTCTGAGTTAGCAGATCAAAAGTAACGCTTGGAATCCCGAAAACACTATTCATAGCAGCGGCATAGGTAAAAGAGAAAAATTCCTTCTAGACGACTCTGTCATAAGTTTCTTATGTTGAATCAGCTCGATGTCTTGCTTTTAATTCTCCGAATGCTTCCCCTCACATAGGAGTTTCCTTCGGTCCCTGGAGTCCTCTCCTGCTCAGTACACCTGAAAAGCATAGAAGGACAAAGCCCAAAGGTTCTCCGTGAGCACTCCTCAACACCCTCTTGTTCTGCAGACCACCCGAAGCATCCAAAGGCTGCCTCCAAAAAATCCTTCCGTTAATTCTCTTGTGCTCTCTCGCTACCAGCCATCCCCTCCCGGACGCGTATCTTCCACCCGTCAACCCCAGATGAAAATCAGCTTTTCCACAGCTAATACCCTTCGTCGTC
>CM035436.1:69627140-69674640 GCA_020310875.1 Ceratopteris richardii
CATGACTGACAGTTGAAGCTTGTTTGGATTAGTCCTTGCTTTGTTTGCACTCTTTGAGTAACTCATTTGCGTTGATCATCATTTGAATGCATGTCTTCATACACTCGGCTAGGTTTGTATACTCATCGGATTGATAATTAAAGCGTGAATCCCCACTATATGCACTTGAGGGGGATTGAGGTATAGTCTCTTTCTCCACAAGTCCCTAAGTTGGTTCTTAGGTACACACGTTTTTTGCCGCGGTTGCCGGGGAGTGTCGAATCAAACCGAGGCATTTGTGTGATGGTAAGTAGCTTTTTGCATTGAAGTGAGAGGAGGAGTAGTGATTTTCTCTTCTTTGGTAAGTCACTTTCAGCCGCACTTACTACTTCTCACTCTTGGAGTGTGTGTAGTGAGTTATTAGTCTAGGAAAGTGAGTGGAGTGAGTAGAGTAGGAGGAGTGAGGGAGTAGGTCAAGTGATTAGAGTAGCTTTCAATCTTTGTCGAGTTGATTTTTTTTAGTGAGTAGGAAAATTCAAAAGTATAAAAGCCAAAAAATGTCATTTGGAAAGCCACTTGTCTTATAAACAAGTATCATGAGAGGTGGTGTCGAATATCGTGAGCAAATTCCGGGATCTTTGAGCTGCGCAGAGCTGGTAGAGTTGTGCAAGGGTTGACAGAGAGTAATAGAGGTGAGCATACTCATGATTCACTCATTCTTGCCACCTACATTCAACATTTCAGAAAAAAACGATCTGCGACAGGTATCATGAGGGTCTTACAGGGGGTAGAAGGTGTATGTTGGGTGATACAGAGAGTGAGGAGAGGGTAGATGAACCTGGAAAACATTTGTCTCCATTCAAAATCCAAAAAACTCCTGCAAAAATTTGAAAAAGGGTCAAGTATCGTGTTCTCCCGCAGTCGAGTATCGCGATACCTAACAAGTATCGTGATCTCCCATGGTTGAGTATCGCGATACTTCCCAAATATCGTGTATCGTGGTTGCCCCATCACGATACTTCACCAAGTATCGTGTATCGTTTTTCAGCGATCGCGATACTTCATCAAGTATCGTGTATCGTTTCTCAGCGATCGCGATACTTCACCAAGTATTGTGTATCGTTTCTCAGCTATCGCGATACTTCACCAAGTATCGTGTATCGTGTAACTTCTGATCGCGATACTTCTCAAGTATCGAGTATCGCATTTGCTCAAGTATCGTGTATCGTCTTATCGAAGTATCGTGTATCGTGTTCATCCAAGTATCGAGTATCGCGTTTTTGGAGTATCGAGTATCGCGTTTTTTGGAGTATCGAGTATCGTGTATCGAGTATCATGGTATTGAGGTATCGTGTATCGTTTTTGGCAGATATCCTGTATCGTTTAGTTCAAAGATCGAGTATCGTGTTCTTTTTGAGTCAAGTATCGTGACTTGAGAGTTCATGGTCAGTCCTTTTCCAGCCACATTTTTCTAGGATTCTGACCTTGAGTGAAGAACTCTAGAAGTTGGGGGTTGGCAAGGTTAAATAGAACTTTAAAGTGGATGAACCTAAGATCTGGGAGAACCCTAGGAAGCCAAAGAAGTGTGATCTCTTCTGTAGGAAGTGTAGCCGAACCAAGTAGCCGTTCACATTATTCTGAAACCTCTAGTGAGTCAGAAGAAGAAATTCATATGGCTTCAGAGGACATGCAAAACATTGTACCAATGATTGGCATGATGTCAATTATTGAGGGAGAATATAGGACATCTTTGGAATATGTGAACACCAACCAAAATGATATACCTATCTACTTAGATGGGCTAAACGGATCAGTGGCCAGACTGAAGAAAGCTTCAGATGCTTACATAGTGCCTAGGCCAGCAGTCAAGTATTCAGGAGGATTTTATATGGATAAAAGAGATATTCAATATGTGGTTACAGAACATCCAGAAAACATCAATGAACTTGGGGAAGAAAACAATGCTCATAACCCTAATGAAGAAGGAAATGAAGAGCAAGTGACCACACCTAGAGGGAGATCTACTATTGTTAGGGTTTGGAGAGGAGACCTGATTCCCCAAGATGACTCCTTAATGGATGTATATTTAATCAATGGAATGGAGCATCTCCTTAGAGCCCACTCTTCTATATGGGAAGCAGCCCCTAATCCAATTACTATCTATGAGTTACAAGATCCTGACTTTCCCACAATTATCACATATTTGGAAAAAAACTAGAGAAGGTATTGGCCCCTAACAGATTCAGAGAGAGCCGGGTTGAAATATCATAACATTCCCGTGTTTCCTCCGAGGGATCAAGCCACTACTTCACAAAACCCACATGGAACCTCTCAGAATAATTCATTTCAACAGTCAGGACAAACACAACAAACTCAAATCCAGGTTAGACCACATGTGCAGTTTGCTATGCCTACAAATAATCCTAACTATCTGTCTCAGCCACCTGTTGACCCATGGAATGGAATTCCCGCCTAGTTAGACCACCTGTAGCAAGAGGACCTGGTATACCCATTGGAAGACTAGTTTTTCCTGTGATGCCTAGACTGCCTGAGACAGGAAGGAGATTAAGGCCAATTCAAGTGGCGAAATGCATGAGAAATCACTATGATGGATCGAGTGAACCTTACAATCATATAGCTGAATTCAAGCAAGTAATCAGAGCCGAACAAGTAGAAGATTTTTTGATCCAATATGAATCTTTTAGTCTAACTTTGACGGACACAGCTTTAGCTTGGTTCCAACCATTGGATCCAAATGATTTTCAGAACATGGAACAAGTCTATCAAGAAATGATTGAAGAATTCACCAAGTCTGGAATTAAAAACAACTCATCATCATTAATCCATAGCTTTAAGCAAGCTCCTACGGAATCAGTGAGATTGGCAGCAAGAAGATTCAAGCAGTATGTGGATAGATGCCCAGTGGAAGAGAGACCCACCCAAAACAAAATGGTGTCATTATTTTTGGAAGGATTATTGAATGGATCATTAAGATCTCTGGTGTATGTGAAGAGAGTTCAAACCTTGCAAGAATGCATGAAAGAATGCATTGACCTAGAGGACAATCTAGCGGTGGATCTGAAAATACCTCAAGGTAGTATGAAGAGTGAAGATTCAACAAGCAGCACATTGAACCCTAAGAACAATATTGAGGAAATAGCCGACCTAGTAGCAAAGAAGCTGAATGTCCAAGGACAGAGGAACTACCTCAACAACCCAATGAGAGTGCCCATGCTTAGAAGATGTATGCATTGTGGAGGTGATCATCCATCTCATTTGTGCACTAGGGGAATAGTCCCACCACCTGCCTATGCTTACAATAGACCACCCGTGCTAGGCCCTCTACAATATTGCAGCATAGAACAAAAATACACAAGTCACAGTGTAGAAAATTGTCCCTACAATAGGCAATCAAGACCAACACAACATGTTATGAGACCTTATGGATACCCTCAGAGAGAAGAAGGAGGTGAAGCCTTTAGGTATCCCACATATCAGCAGCATGCACCTGTACCACAACCATATGCTTATCAAGGATACATTCAACCACAACCGGTGTTAGGACAGCAACCACCCCATCCTCAGAATGTTGTCCCTGTGAAAATAGCTCAACCTGAAGAAAACCTAGGGAGAGCGATAGTCCCAGCCACACCATTGCCTTGCAATGAACCATATGACTCATCTTATGACCATAGTCAAGGAAACTATCCCAGTTATGAGAGCTCTATGATAGAATATGGACAAATATACGAACCATATGCCTATGGCATGGAAATGCCAGATAATTCCTACGGATACGAGCAGGACTGTGTCATTGATGTACACAGCCCCTAGGGCATCCATACCCCCCCGACCTATGAACAGACCGCCTGTACCTAGAGGACCATGTTATAGATGAGGAGGTGATCATTATATCAGAGAGTGTACACTGCCAAACCCACCACCACAGCGAGTCTGGGAAGGATACTGTAGTGACTGTGGTAAAGAACACCTTTTTAGAGATTGCCCGAAGAACCCCAACAAAGTTAACTCCAATGTGCAGATTAACGTGTGTTGGAAGTAGCCAGAGGCACAGACGCCACGGAAGCATGTGAAGACAAAGCAAGGAGCCAGGAGGATCAATTTTTCAAACAAATACATTTCTTATTAATTCTCCAAACATTCAACAGTGATTATTATCACTAATTGTAACATATGTATCATAGAAAACCCCATTTTGTAATCCATAGCTCCATTTTGTGCAAGCCGAGGAGTCCTCGAGCTTGAGGAGCTTAGGTAGAATGCTCGTACCAAATTTCGTTATTTTTAGACATCGTTTACCCTTCCAAATAGCCTCTAGGACCTATTTTTTAACTAGGCCGGTCACTAGATGTGAAACCGGTCAAAACTAGTCTAGAAACTATAAAAAGAGCTAGAGAGCTCATTTTTGAGGTTGGTTCATTTTGGTTAGTGTGAGCATAGAGCTAGTTTGAGCTTGTAAGAGCATTCTTGAGTAATAGAGCTAATTTCCCACCTTCCATTGTGTCTTGCTTGTCTCTTCATTGTGTGTGTGTATGTGTGTGTGCATCTTTGTGCTTCTCACCTTCACTCTCACATCATCTCACATTCACGATCTTCATATCACTCCTACCTCTCCCTCGGATTGACATTAAGGAGGTGAAGCTTCTTAACGTGGTACTTACCATTGTGCTAGAGCAACACCAAATTTGGCGCCGTTGTCGGGGATCGAGTCTAGGACGAATGTGTGATGGTAAGAGTATAGCAAGAAGTGGCGTTGGAAGGTAAAAATTTCAGTTTTTGTTGTTGTTTTTACTTAGCTTTTAGTGTTTTTCACCTTCCCCACACTCCATCTTCGTCATTGCATCATCATCTCCATTTCCAAAAAAATCAGAAAATTCACCATATCCACCCATTCACCTCATTTCCCCTCATTTGTGCATGCGAGAGAGCGAGAGAGAGTTTTTGCGATTGTATGTGCTTGCTTTTTCTTGAGTTTTCTTGCAGGTACAGAGCTTCAGAGCATCAGGAGAGCTTCCAAAAGGTAAAAAATGTACTTTCTGTCAGAAATTTCCGAGTAGGGCGGACCATCGCGATGGTCTGCAACTTTCGGATTTTGAAGTAGGCGACCACACCACGAGGTAGGCGATCCTTGCGCACACACGGCACCATAGTTGCATTTCAAAAATTCGTCATTTGGTGGACCATCGCGATTGGCTCGGACCATCGCGATTGTGTCGCACCATCGCGATAGGCTCACGCCATCGCGACGGCTCGGCCGGACCATCGCGACGGTTCACTTGAGCCATCGCGACGGTCCACTCGGACCTTCGCGACTGTCCAGTTGACCCCGCACCATCGCGATTGGCCCACGCCATCGCCACGACAGTGCCACGTGTCACGATAGACCATCGCGACGGTTCAACCTTTGGACCATCGCGACAGCCCAAAATCGGACCATCGCGATTGGCTCAAGCCATCGCATCGTGGACCATCGCGACGGTTCACTTCGGACCATCGCGATTGTCCACCGTTGACCGTTGACCGCGCCATCGCGATTGTCCGCCCGATCACGCCATCGCGACGGTTCATTTTTTGGACCATCGCGACGGTCCATTTCCACGCCATCGCGATCGTTCATTTCGGGCCATCACGACGGTTCGACCTCACGCCATCGCGATCGTTCACTTCGGGCCATCGCGACGGTTCGCCTTTTCGCGCCATCGCGATTGTCCAAATTCCACGCCATCGCGACGGTTCGCTCGGACCATCGCGACGGTCCCAGACCATCGCGATTGCCCACCCCCATCGCAAATTTTGGACTTCAATTTTTGACCAAATTTGAGGGTATTTTTGGAAAATTTTTGGACCATTAGACTCATAGGAGACCCCTTAGCTCATATTTGAAGGAAAATTTGATTGTCAGTTTTTACCCCCCAGGGCCTGAACACGTATAACTTTTTCATCCGAAGTCTGTTTTTTGAGCTTAATAGCTCGTTAGAAAGCTCGTCTATTTTTGGATAAGCTATTTTGAGGTTCACCTAGTTTGGGACTAGGAAGTCAGGGGGCAAGTATTAAAAAGTTGGGCAAAAAGAGAAGGGACATAAAAGGTGTATATACTCAAGTGCTTGATCACCTTGTGAAATGGTCTAACATTGGAATTTTCCAGGTCTAGCAAGGGCAATCCAAGGCAAGCGAGCAAGGCAGTGAAGACAGCAGAGCTTGGGAAGCACGGCTTCTTGGGCAACAGGGCATCAGAGCAACAGAAAAGCCGACTCGAGGTTGGAAGATTACTCAACCCCCTCAGTCAATTCTTAGCTTAGGCTAAACGTTAGCATTGTGGATTTAAGTCGAGAGGAACGCCTCAAGTTCAAGATACCTAATTCTATCAAGTTTAAGACTTAAAGTAAAGGTGTGTGTGACGAAAACCTAAAGAAAAGAACCTAAGTCTGACGGAACGAGAACCCAAAACTATAACGGAAAGTCGAATTCCTGACGCATAAATTAAGACAAGAATCCAGAGAAAATTAAAAAGAATCAAGAGAATAATCACAAAGGACCATTGACGATCTGAGTGTGTAATTGAGTGAGCAAGGAAGAAAATTAATGAACCTTAGATCGGGCAAACATATAGGTAAGTCGGACAGAAGAAGCCTTAGATCATCAGAGGCTAGTGTGAGAACTACCGCTCGATCTTGGGCTCAGCAATTGAACAGTAGTTATCCCTACGAGTTGAGCTCAGAATCAAGTGAATCAGAAATGGCATTTAGCACAGACAGACCAGACGGAGGGTCCCATGTAGCATACCTAGAGAAACCCGAAGGACCCTATAGAACGCAGCTAGAGTTTCTCCGAACCAACCGACTAGGTGCTCGCATCTATGAGGATGGTTTGCAGAGGCAAGTGGTGCAACTGCACAACCCTGATCAACCCATTGGATTGGAAAGACCAGTGGTGAAGTTTGAGAGAGACGCTTACATAGACAAAGAAGGAACAATGTACATCTTGAGTACGCAGCCAAACGATACTAATGAGTTTGGCACAATCCAATTAGAGACGGAAACGAAATTTCAAGGAAAAGAACCGTTAGAAGAAGCTAGGACACCTAGAGGGAAATCTGTATTAACAAGAGTACTCATCCCAGAATGGATCCCTCAAGATAACAGGAGCACCGAGTTGTTTGTAAATAAAGAGACAGATGAAGCCTTTTGGAGGTACAGAAAGGAAAACCCTGGTGAGGTAGGCATCATCACAATCTATGAATTCAAGGACCCAGATACACCTGGAAAGGTTGTATACCTGGATGAGACTTCAGAAAGAGTCTTTGTGGTGCCTGAGCGCGCTAAAAACACCTACACATGGAGAGGCGAATTGATATTCCCTCCATCTAGAACAAACATGAGTACAAATCAACAAGGGGCAGGAACATCCTCAGCCCATGGAAATCAAAGAGAAGGAAATATAGAGAGACCGGAAGTAAGCTTCAATCACCCCATAGGGAGAGATAGAACAACCACGAACACTAATAGGACGGATAGACAAAGAGAACATGGAATACCAGGTGGTAGAGATGATTTTCCTCTACCTAGACCACGTGAGCACGCAAGAGTATTGAGGCCCACGCAATTAGTAAAATCAATGAAAAATTACTTTGATGGGACAGGAGATCCCTATGACCATGTCGCAGAATTCAAGCAAGTATTAAGAGCAGAACAAGTAGAGGACATGTTCACGCAGTACAATGCATTTGGACTAACGTTAAAGAATACCGCTTTAACTTGGTTCCAACCTTTGCAACAAAGGCAATTTAGAGACATCCATCACTTTTTAGAGTCATTCATCACTGAATTCTCTAAAAGTGGGGTTAGACATGACACGTCTTCGTTGATTCATAGCTTTAAACAGACCCCTCAGGAAACAGTTAGATTGGCAGGACGTAGATTCAGACAATATGTTGAGCGATGTCCAATGCAAGAACTACCCTCACAAGCTAAACAAGTATCACTGTTCCTAGATGGCTTGTTGAGCGCTAAACTACGCTCTTATGTGTACCTAAAAGAACCCAGAACGCTAGAAGAGTGTATAAGAATATGTATAGACATTGAGGACAACTTAGGAGATGAATTAGAACTCTCAAAAGTCTATAAGGACCCAGATTGTTCTTCTCTAGCATCCACAAAATCGTCTAATTCAATAGAGGACCTAGCAGAAAAAGTGGCCCAAAAACTAGGAGTTTCTAGTAAACAGGTGCCCAAGCTACCTACAAATGTACGTTGTTACGCTTGTGGTGGAAATCATTTGGCAAACATGTGCCCCAATGCACCTCAACCTCACGCCAACCCTAGTGGCCAATATTGCACAATTGAGAGAAGATATACAAATCATACGGCTCAGGACTGCCCATACAACAAACAAACCGTGAGACAGAACTACCCGCAAGCATACCAGCAGCCAGGTAGGTATCAAGGCCAATACAATGCTCAGCCTTATTACTATAGGCCTCCTCAGAACTACCCATACCAGGCCCAACAGAGACCTCAACCCGTCTTGGCTCAGCAGCCACCCCCACCAGCGAATGTCATCTCAGTCAAATACGCTGCTGCAGAAGAGAACCTAAGTAGGGCCTTAGTGCCTTCTTCACCCCTGATCACCGAAAGTGACCCGAACTCCAACAGTTTTGACTCAACTCATGTAACTAGTCCACCCGCTTATTACACGGAGTCACCAGAACATGTGGAGACATATCAATATGATAGTCCTCCAATGGAACCTAGTTGGGAGCCAGACTATGCTAATGTAATGTACGCAAACCCAAACCCACGGCCCCAACTGAGACAACAGAGACCACAGGGCCCTAGAGGACCATGCTTTAGGTGCCAAGGAGATCATTTCATAAAGGATTGTCCACATCCCCCAATAGCAAGGCAATCGCAGTACTATAGCATCCAAGGCTTTTGCGCCGATTGTGGCAAAGAGCACATAATCAAAGATTGTCCTAAGAACCCAGTTAACACTTCGAATGTGACACCGATCAACGTGATAGGTATTGTAAACAATGCAGATGGATCCAATACTACGTACGTGCCTATCCAAGCTATAACCAGAGCCCAGGCGCTCTTACAAAACCAACAGCTTAATCATGAGAAAATAGCCGAAACTAGTGAAGTTGCGGAATCGAGTAGTAAAAAGACGAAATCTTGGAAAGATTCCAGAGAAAGGATGAAGAGAAAATGGAGTAAAAAGATAAGTGAGTTGGAAGGAAGTCTAAGGGAATCTAGAGCCAAAATACAAGAATTGACTTCACAAGAATTAAATCAAGAAAACCCAGCTCAGAAATCGGGATCAGTCTTAGCGGAACCCATACCGGAAGATCTAGACATGATGTTTCGTGCATATCAGGCTAGAATAAAAGAAGGACCTCAAGTAACGGAAATGAGTAAAAACTACCCTCGAGCGGATCTAGAAATTGAGAGAACTAAACTTTGCATGAAGATGGTGGAACTAGCCCAAGCGTTGTTCGACGCCTCTAGATATCTTAATTGGAATAACATGGCAAAACCGGAACTACACTTTCAAGGACTAATGGAGAGGCTAGAACACTTGATAGAAAGCAAAGAGAAAAAGGATCAGCATAGGAACCCTATTGTCCCAGAGACACAGGAAAGGAATGCACCATCCCTGTCTCAAGTACCCAATACAGAAAGTCAAGACAATTTGTCTTCCATACATAGGTACTCACATGAATTTTTGAGGGAGATCCAAGAAGAGAAATGGAGAAAAGAACAAGGAACTCATCCTCCTATTCAGGAAATAGACGACTTGCAGGAACAATTTCCCCAAGACATCCCCTCTATATACAATGAGGTAGAGGTGGAGCAACTGAGTGAACCCACAGGATTTGAATCTAATTCCCTACAAGAATTACCTTAGTTCACAGGACCTTGGGAAGCAAAGTCTATTAGTATGAGAGCACCCACGATAATAGTGAGGAATGAAGAATCAGTGATCCCTAGAAATACGGAAGTGATCAAGAATACGAAAGTACAGTGTAATCTCACTCTGGAGGAATTGTTAAAGGTAAAACCAGAATTGTGGAAGCACGTAGCAAATCAATTCCCTGAGCTAGCTACCACACCCTCTCAGATAGGATCACAGAAGAAGGTACCAGAGATACCCGTGGAAAAGATTGGAGACGTAAGCGAAGGAGAGGAAGGTAACACATATCTTCCAATAACCCATCAAGGATACACCACGAAAGCCATCTTAGATTCAGGAGCTGGAGTAGCCATCGCTACCACCGCTTTGTGGAAACGTTGGGGTAAGCCAGCACTCAGACCCACCAGGATGAAGCTACAAATGGCTGATGGACACATAGAAAAACCATTAGGCTTACTAGAAGGAATATCTCTCACCACTTGTGGTGTAGAATTTGAGCATACTTTCGCCATTTGTGACTTTGCTAAAAATCATGCGTATGAGATGATATTGGGACGACCATTCATGCGTCAGTTGCAAATTGTACAAGATTGGGGAACTAATTCTTTGTACTTGCAACATTTAGGAGTGACTACCAAAGTCAATCTTAAAGACTATTCACACAGAGATGTACCCCCAATACAATGGAATACCATCCATAAGACACCAGTAGAGACGGAATCCGTGCACTCATTAGAATCAGATCCTTCTTGGTTGCATGAGGATACCCATTTATGGATGTGTAAAGTAGCCAAACAAGAGGAAGAACGGTTAGAAGCCAGGACCTTAGGTGCGGAACAACATCCACGAACCCTTCAAGATCCAGCCTATGCACCTGTAGTATTCCCAGACGAAGAGTTTGAACCCCATGGTTGGGCAGAGATTCTAGCAACCATGGATGTAGCCATCAATGAAGAACAATGGACACCCCACTGTGACGAGGATGGCTATGACATTTCAGTTTTCACGATAGAGCCAATCATGGGCGATGCAATTTTAGAAGAGTGTGAACCAGACACTGATGCATTTGAGGACGCAAGCGATTTTGATTTAGAATCAATTATCATGGACTCACCCTTTGCATCAGAGGAAGAATATTTCTACGAAGTAGAGACTCACACTCAGAGACACGAGGACATAACGAACGAGGTAAGGTTAGCCACAGAAGTGACTACTAAGAGTGAAGGCAAGAAGAGAAAGAAGAAAGAAACCTTGTCGGAAAAAGAAGAATCTTTATTTGAAGTACCCGAGAATTTCAAGAAATACGAAATCGACGATAGAAGAATCATGGTACGAATGCCTAATAGAAAAGAGAATGATGGACAAGCATATGATAACCGAGAGAAAACCAAGAAAGTCATAGTTGCCATAGAAGGAGAAGAAGAAAAATGTACATACATAGGGCATGATCTGACGACTGAAGAAGAAGAAGAGTTAGTTGCCCTATTGCGCGAATATAGAGATGTTTTTGCTTGGAGTTACAAAGATTTGAAAGGAGTAGATCCAGATATATGTTCTCATAGAATCCCTATGACTCCAGATGCAAAACCGACAAAACAAAAACCTTACACGTATAATGATAACTACGCTGCGAAGATTAAAGAGGAGATAGATCGGTTGATAGAAGCAGGATTCATTTACGAAATTGAGCATACCGAATGGGTATCCCCCATTGTGGTTGTGCCCAAGAAGAATGGAAAATTGCGTGTGTGTATTAACCTTAAAAAAGTTAATGCCGCCACGATTAGAGATAGTTATCCTCTTCCTATCACGGAACACCTATTGGAAAGAGTTGCGGGCAAGGAAGTTTACAGTTTTCTTGATGGATTCTCAGGCTATAACCAAGTAGCCATTGCTCCAGAAGACCAACACAAGACGGCTTTTGCCACAGAATGGGGCATATTTGCATTTCATGTAATGCCATTTGGCTTAACAAATGCACCCGCCACTTTCCAGCGACTTATGTGTCATGTTTTTAAGGAATTCTTACGCAAGAGCTTGGAAGTTTATGTCGATGACCTATGTGCGCATTCAAATGTAAGACAGACACATATTCCAGAGTTAAGACAAATATTTGACAAATGTCGAGAATATCAGGTTTGTTTGAACCCAGAAAAATGCGTTTTCATGGTCAGACAAGGCAAAATTCTAGGACACATTGTGTCAAAAAATGGAATCTCTACGGACGAGGAAAAGGTGAAGGTAATTGCAGAATTACCTAGACCAACTAATGTGAAAGAGGTACAGGCATTTATGGGCCATTGCGGCTATTATAGGAGATTCATACACATGTATGCAATCATAGCTAAGCCTTTGTACTCTCTTTTGACCAATTTTGAATGGACAGATGAATGCGAAAATTCATTCAATGAACTTAAACGACGCTTGTGCTCAGCACCTATATTGACCACCCCAGATTGGAGTAAGCCATTCCATGTACATGTGGATGCATCCAATTACGCCGTAGGATGTGTGTTAGCACAACCCACGAATGAAGGTAACATAGATCTCCCCATAGCTTACGCTAGCAGACAACTGAACGCAGCAGAGAGAAATTACACCACGACGGAACGAGAAGGATTAGGGATGATCTACGTGGTAAAGAAGTTTAGACATTACTTATTGGCCAACAAATTCAAGTTCTTTACGGATCATCAAGCCCTGTTATATTTAGTCAACAAACCTTGTAACACAGGACGACTGATACGTTGGTTTCTATTACTCATGGAGTACGATTTTGAAGTGGTAGTTAGGAAAGGAAAGACGCATCTTAGAGCTGACCACCTCTCAAGATTAACCTCAGGAGAAGCTCCTCAAGGAGTAGCTGATGATCTACCAGATGCATACTTATTTAACCTTGAGATAGCACCAGAATGGGCTAAGCCGTTAGTCCCTATTCTGACATATGGACCCAAGAGTCCTAGGATAAAGATCAAAGAAGGAGAGATTACCAAATCTCAGAGGTACCAAATAATAGCAGGAAGCATATATAAACAAGATAATCAAAAGATTCTTGCTTGTTGTGTAGATGAATCAGAACATGCGAATTGGTTGCAATTAGCACACTTAGGTGCACTAAAGCAACATCATTCAAAACATAGAACACTACAGACTCTGCATAGATTAGGAGTATATTGGCCTTCTATGGAAGCAGATGTCTACAAGTTGTGTAAAGAATGTCAGGTGTGTTGTGAAAGACCACCAGTAGAACATGCTACATTATATCATGTGTCCCTCACACCAGACTGGAGTGAACCTTTAGTGACCTACTTGAGGACGAACACATTCCCTCAAGGCATGACCTTAGCTCGACAACGCAGTCTAGAGCAGGAAGCTCAAGACTATACACTTATTGGCGATAATCTATACAAAAGAGGACGAGATGGATATCTAAGACAATGTGTTCATGAGAGTGATTATCTGAGAATACTAGAGACTGCACACCAAGGTGTAGCAGGAGGTCATTTTGGACCAGATAGGATAATCAAAGCCATTCTCTTTGCAGGATTATGGTGGCCCACTCTTCACATGGATGCTCATACCTATGTAAAGAGATGTGACGTGTGCCAAAGAACTCAGTTTCCTACTCGCAGAGATGAAATGCCATTGAAACCCATGATGGGCGGACGTGCATTTTCTAAGTGGGGTATAGACTTTGTAGGACCCATTAATCCCCCTGCAAAAGGTACACATGCAGAATACATTATTGTTGCCACAGATTATCTCACGAAATGGGTAGAGGCGAAAGCCACAAAAAAGAATGATGCACACACGACTGCAAAATTCTTATTTGAAAATGTCTTTACAAGATATGGACTGCCTATAGAGTTAGTGAGTGATCGAGGTACTCACTTTCTAAACCAAGTCATTGAATATTTGTTACAGGATTTTATGGTGATTCACAAGAAATCTGCACCATATCATCCTCAGGCCAATGGTCAAGCTGAAAGCACTAACAAGATACTTTGTACCGTACTGACGAAACTCGTGAACAATAAACGTTCAGATTGGGACAAACAGCTACACCACGCTGTTTGGGCATATCGAGTGGCCTACAAGACGGTACTCAATGCAACTCCCTTTCAGATGGTTTTTGGTCAGAATGCAGTGCTTCCCTTGGACTTCTTGATACCGACCCTTAAGGTTGCACAAGAACATGAGTGGACCGGCCATGAATTATCAGCGAGAATAATGGACTTGGAACGATTAGGAGAAACCAGGCTGAAAGCAGCAGCAGGAATATACGCAGCGAAGAAGCGACAGAAAGCATATTTTGATGCACATGTGAAAGATAAAGGCCTAAAAGAAGGAGATTTAGTTCTAGTATATACGCTGAAACAACACGCACGCAAGTTAGAAAAGCGAGGTTATGGACCTATGATCATTAACAGACTCTCGACTAGTGGAGCAGTACAGTTAGCCACTTTAGAAGGAGATATAATGCCTAATTACATTAGTGGCTGTAGAGTCAAGCTATACCAAGAACCTCTTACTGAGGATATGCTTAGACGACTCACGTTGGCAAAGAAGCGCAAGGAGGAAGAAAATAGAATACGAGCGGAAGCTCAGGCAGAAGCCATAGAACGCATTAAGCGCATGAAGCTAAGAAGACAAGGACTAGGGAGAGAACATTATAACCATCTGGAGACATCACCCAGATACCCCGTGGCCATGTGTCAAGTAAAGTCAACCACTCATCCTAGCATAGTGGACAGGAGACCATTCATTACAGTTAGGCTAGAGCACGGTAACCATAGCCAAGAACTCAGGGCTTTGATTGACTCAGGTGCTGCGACTAGTGCGATTAGATGGTCCCACTATAAGGCTTCAGGAATAGAAATGCGGCCAATTGAGGCATACCTCATAGGCCTAGGAGGCATGGAAACCCCTTGCATGGGTGAGGTGAACCTTCCTATCCTCATTAAGGATGTGACCATGACAGCAAAGCTACTAGTGTGCCATGATGACGACCTGATAGAACCCCTAATCCTTGGCCAAGATTGGCTATACGATCACTCAGTGGACCTAAATCTTAGACAAGGCTCCTTACAGATTGGAACCTTAGAGCAGAAGCGAGTGATACCGCTTGACTTCCCTAACGGCATTCCGCTTGACGGTTGTGACCCTAGACCCTATGAAACGCATGCGACAGAAGACAGGAAGATCTCTGATCAGCTCAATCACGCTACGTCTACATCAACCCACTCAGGCTTGGCTATAGACAGTTGTCAATCAGAAGGACGACAGGAGATCTTCCCTGGGACTTCCTGCAAACTAGAAGCGACAGTTACCCAAACGCAGGGACAGAAGGGCACAATCAGAGGTCAGGTGGGTTGCATCAGCGGCCAAATGAGCACGACACCCTACGGTGCTCATCCTTCCAAGCTTGTTGCGGACTGGCCTAGATTAAAGTTACAAAAGGCATCACTTCCTAATGGGCAGGTCATGCAAGTGTTGGAACTCCCTTCTTTTCCAAAGCAGAGTGTCCATCCGACCTCTCACCCCCAACTACGACAGAGTCAACCACGACGAAGGAACCCAGACCGACGGCAGTATCAGAAGATTCAACAAGGAAGGCAGTTTAGGCCTCCCAAAGGAAGCGGCACCAGACAAATATGGGTGCCAAAAGGACAAAAAGCACCAAAGAACTCCAGCCAAGCAGAAATCGACAAAAAAAGGGCAGTACAGAAACAGAATCGATATCCACCACCCCCTCGACATTCTTCTACAGGTCCGAACATCCAACAAATGTGGATCGCCAAGAAGTACCTTACCCATAGACCCACGCCCACGCAGATTTGGTTACCCAAACCATGTATCATAGCTCAACCCATAAGCCATGTAATATATAACCCCCATAACTCATCTCATCCCTCGATACCACCAACCCCGACACCACCTTTTACCCCTCAGCAGAAACCCACCACCCATTCAAAAACTCTTAGGAAATGGATACCAAAGCGTGTCCAACCGTCTTCCCCTAACCCGTTGTCTAACTACCCCCCGACTAACATACAACCTTGTACTCAATTACTAACCTTTAAACCTTGTATAAATTCACCCACCATCATCACACATCACTCGTAATCTCATCGCATCAAGAAGTGTATGCATGATCTGAAACGTATAGGTGTCTAGAGACCTGCACTAGTGCTGCAAGAAACATTGCATCCATCACATCACAGCACTTGGCTACACGGGTTACGCATCAGTTATGGAAAGGGATTGCGGTCTCACTTTAATGGGATCATGATTAATTTCCATGCTAATGTGTTAATCTTTTGTAGCAGATCTTTCTCACTAGCGCACCAGCCACCATGCAAACTGACGAAGGAACATCAGGAGCAGGCCCCAGTGTAGCAGCAGTACCACTCAACGTGCTACGAGCAGAGTCCCACCCTACTGCTCCACCGCCCGAATTTCAGGGATTTCCAGGGCCCATGCCTATCGACAACCCCCCCATGGGCTACACCGAAAAGATACACAGAAACTCTCATTGGTTTCAGGGCCTCGCAGGACCCCTTGCGGACGCAGACTTTATATTTGAATCCTCTCTGACTTTTGATGACTGCACGTGGGGAAAGTACCAGTTTTTCTCCAGAGAATTCGAAGCCCTACAAAGCACCCAGGATTTAACTCATGTTTGGGCCCGAGCAGGCTTCACAGAATATTTCAGTGATCCTCTGCCCAAACCGGATTTTTATAGGTGCTATTATTTAATCACTACATTGCTGGCATCAGAGAATAAGAACATCCCAGGAACCTTCATATTGCCTACCCTAGTGGATGATCCACCTTACAAGAGATTTTATCTCTCTAAAGACTTAATCAGAGCAGCCATTAAGATTCATGGAACCCACACACCCACAGATCGAGAGAGATTAATTCCAGAACCGATGAAACGTGGGGATGTCACGAAGTGGGAAGAGATTTCGGCCATTACACCTGAGTTGTCAAAGCCACTAAGAATATGCATGCAACATTTTGCATTTCCAGCTCAGGACAGGTTTACCATGCCACACAAAAGAATATGGTTCGGATTATATTTGGCATGTACGGGACCTCAAACAGTTGATCTGGCAAGCTGGATCATAGACCAAATGTACCTGGCACAGCACAGATGGGAGCGTAAAAAAGTGCTTAACGGATGTTGTGCACTCACAAGAATTGTGTATATGTGCTTGGCTTATGACTTGCCCATCGAACGTGCATTAACAGGAGAGGAATTGAAGGCATTCAAGGGCACAACGAAGAAAGCCAGGAAGCCCAGTAGGACACGGGCAGGTAAGCGCATGCGAGGCACCATCCCTTGCCTCCAAGTGCCAGAGTCGCCGTCACCACAACCCTCTCCCGAGCGACCACAGACAGAAGCTGCGCCCACTGTACAACCTATTCGCATACGGTTGTCCAGACCAGTGATTACAGAGGCCACCACTAGTACCGGTGCACCTCAGGCAGCCACCACCACAGAACCCCCCACCACAACCGCAGAAGCTCCCACCACTATTGGTGCGGAAGCGTTTTCTTTCCCGATACCACATATGGAGGCCGACCCCATAAACACGACATTTGATTTTGAGATGCCTGATGCATTCTCAAACGAATTCCAGTATTCAGAAGCACAACTGTTCTCCCAGGAATATGAACGTCCCAGCTATCCTACTACGCCGCGAGATTTGCCACAGGGACAAGCTGTGTCGGGCTCTGAAGAAGAAAGAACCGAAACAGACGATGATCAAGGCGACGATGAAGCCAGCCAGGGCTCACATGACGAACAGACAGAGGGGCAAGGCCAACAAACCGACACGCACAGCGACACCAGCACATATGAAGATGAAACTTTCGAAGCCGCAGCGTACACACTGGCTATAAAGAAATTATATCGTACCATGGAGAAGGTCTGGGCACGAAAGAAGTTAACTGAAGAGGAGAGCCAGGCATTAATTGAACAAGAACTCATCTCCGGAGGATTCGAAGACGCATATATCAGAGGGTTCAGAGAGTTAGTCAAATCCGTAGGCTCACATGAAGCACTCAGGTTTTTACAAAGAAAGCAACTACCACAGTTTGATCCCCGCCGAGTGTGACTACTCTCAAAACCTGGGGAGTATATTCGTGTACCAACAGGAGCCCAATCTTCAGCACAAGCCAGGGAGGCACGCCTCACCCCCGAACGTTCATTAACCGCAGAAACCATCCTTGTAGATTCGCCACCCCGTACCACCATTGTACATACCACTACTATCCTCGAAATAACATCCACCCCTTCGACTCCCCTCTCACCTCATCTTTCACCAACCCATCCCGTATCACCCGCACACCCACCTGCTTTCCCCACATCCACACCTGTACACAGCAATATAGCCACAACCTCTTCCTTACCCATTCATACCACCATGCCCACACCCAACCCTCCGCATCCATATGTTAACCCCTTCACCCCTTCATCCTTCCCAGCGTTTCCCCCACCTCTAAGACCCCCATTCCCCTTCCTAACCCCACTAACCTTCTCACCAGTCTCACCTCCCCAACCTACCATAACCCCTATTTTCCCGTTTCACCAAGCTGCTCCAACCATCCCCCCTGTAAACTACTCTACGTTTGTAAATCCTGTATTCACACCTACACAACCACCCACAATCACACCCCTTTTCACAGTCACAACACTAAACACGTCCAATGGCATGGACATATCACCACCCACCTCACCACCACCCACTCCACTCACAGCACCCTCATATTTAGGCACTTCACAATTTTCCACAATCACCACTGCATCCACTGTCCCAACCCCACTTCCCATTCCCACTGCATCTACTCCCACTACATCCTCATTTAGCACTTCACTCATACTATCGCCCACCATAGACACCGCATTTCAACACATGTTCGCATGCATGACGCAAGTCCGCGAAGAGTTTGCATCACTCGGCACCAACTATCAACAGCTGCAGGCGACAACGAATGAACTACAAACGCAGCTTAATTCACTATCAATTGAGAATGCCTCACTGAATACCCGATACCAAGATTTACGAGAGGCCTATCACAAGTTAGAACTAGAAAGTGAGGAGAAAACCAAAGAGGCCACCGCGGATTTGGATAACCTACTTAGAGCCCAGACTGTCCGCAATGCAACGCTTACTAGAAATATGGGCTTATTAAGAAGACACTTAGCCGCAGCAAAAGAAGAGAACCAGAGACTCCAAGAGCAGAACAGAGAAAACTTGGAAGCGGCTTTAGATCATCCAGAACAGCCACTAAGTCCGAGCAGATTCAAGGCAATCCCATCTGAGTCGATGCGGATGTTGCTAGACGACCATGTCAGATTGCTCGAGGACTATGATCGGATGAACGAAGAACATCAAAAGTTAAAGGAAGATCACAAACTGCTACAGCTCAGAGAACCAGCAACACAACAAGAACAAGTAGCAGCAGAATTACCAGCACCTGTGGACCCTGCCCCTAAAATTTTAGAGGAACTCAACGCACTCCGGGCCCAGGTAGTAAATCTTGAATCTAGAATCGCCATCTATGAAGCACCACCAAGGCCAGACTCCCCACCTGAGCTACCAGCTGAGGAAGAAACCGTCACTATCCCGGTGGAGGAGACCTTCGAAGAGGCTTATGAACCGATACCCATCCCAGGCGGACGTGTCACGGCCGAAGGCCAGATGACCTACGAATTACCTACCCCCGCGTGGATGAAGACAGTAGAAGAACTCGGAACGACACACTTGGCCAGAGTAGAGGCACAGCTACATGCCATGGCCATAATTGAAGAGAAAATTTTACAATCACCATTCTTTGCTCAAATGGCCCCGCGACGATACATATCTGGGCATGAGCTTCAGTATAAACCATACTTCATGTTAATGGCAGAATATCAGTTAACCATAGAGAAAGAAACCGGCATGAAACCAACGCATGCCACTCAATTCGAGCCAGAGGACTTGCCACCAAGGGCGCAGAGAGGTGAAATCCTTCAACCAGACTGGCGCAAAGATTTATTGCAAAATTATCCAGAGATGATGAGCACGTGGGTAAAAGCGCCGCTTCACTTAAAATTTAATCCGTGCTGGGGACCAGTACCACGACGCCGCTCTTGGACTGCCTTCGCAATAAAGCTACAGAACAATAAGCAGTGCCAAGACTGGTTGAACTATCCCTACCTCAAGCCACCAGTCGCGTTACCCACAGTAGGCTACATGATGGCGACGATCCGCCACTGGCTCCCTCGATTAAAACACATGGATGATATTGCCGCGCACATGACTGTCAAAATCTTTGACATGATGTAGATGGTCTTTAAAGTCTTCCGGCGCATCAAGGCTCCCCATGTTAACACCCCGGGCTTTGAGCATGGCAACTTTGATTTAGTCTATGATATGAGCACAACGCCATCGCTACGGGTGTGTTACGCCTGGCACTGCAGGATCAAATATCTACCGGCATGTTACAAGCAAACATTCGAAGAAATGTTCACCACCGGTTTCTGGGAGTACCATTCCGAAGTATTCATAAGCAGGCCCACACACTTATTGCAATTATTCGCCTGTGAACGAATGGTGTACTCCACACATTATCAGCTCCCACCACCAAACGAGCCGCAACCTATCGACTGGGAGAAACTCGAGGCTGATCTAGCCCGAGGCATTCGTATATCAGAGCACACCCTCGCTCAGGACCTCCTACAGAACTACATCCGGTAGACCTCACAACAAGGTTCTGTCAGGGACGACAGAAGCGAGAGGGAGGGGGGTGTTGGAAGTAGCCAGAGGCACAGACGCCACGGAAGCATGTGAAGACAAAGCAGGGAGCCAGGAGGATCAATTTTTCAAACAAATACATTTCTTATTAATTCTCCAAACATTCAACAGTGATTATTATCACTAATTGTAACATATGTATCATAGAAAACCCCATTTTGTAATCCATAGCTCCATTTTGTGCAAGCCGAGGAGTCCTCGAGCTTGAGGAGCTTAGGTAGAATGCTCGTACCAAATTTCGTTATTTTTAGACATCGTTTACCCTTCCAAATAGCCTCTAGGACCTATTTTTTAACTAGGCCGGTCACTAGATGTGAAACCGGTCAAAACTAGTCTAGAAACTATAAAAAGAGCTAGAGAGCTCATTTTTGAGGTTGGTTCATTTTGGTTAGTGTGAGCATAGAGCTAGTTTGAGCTTGTAAGAGCATTCTTGAGTAATAGAGCTAATTTCCCACCTTCCATTGTGTCTTGCTTGTCTCTTCATTGTGTGTGTGTATGTGTGTGTGCATCTTTGTGCTTCTCACCTTCACTCTCACATCATCTCACATTCACGATCTTCATATCACTCCTACCTCTCCCTCGGATTGACATTAAGGAGGTGAAGCTTCTTAACGTGGTACTTACCATTGTGCTAGAGCAACAACGTGATAGAAGTGATAGAATCATCAGGAAGCGATAAGGAGTATACTGTACCATTGAAAGCAATAACTAGAGCCAAAGAGAGAGAAACCCTAGACAAAACTGAGGAGAATGATCAAGGTGACAGAGAAATGAACATACCTACACGTCAAGTAGTTGAAGACTCGGAAGAGCCTGAGAGAAGTGTTGTAAGCAAACGAACACAAAGATGGAAGAATCGTAGAGACAAGATAAAGGAAAAGAAATTGTTACAAAAGAAGGAAATTGAGAAGAGAGAACAAAATCTAAAAGAGAAACAAGAAGAGGAAGGAGAAAATCGGAAGGGAAAGTAAAAAAAAAGAAGAGGTAGGATCAATTTTAGCAGATCCCATGCCTGAAGAATTAGCCATGTGGATTCAGGCATACAAAGCACGAATAAGAGCAGGACCTACCATTGAACAACATGAAAGAGAATATCCTAGAGGTGACCTAGAGAAAGAAAGGTTGGAGATATGCAAAAAATTAATTGAAGTGGCTCAACAGACCCTAGAAAAACTTGTTGTTCAATTACCCAACTCGCGAATTCCCGACAAGAATTCCAAGAGTGTGTCACCCTTAATGACCCTGAGAAAACCAAAGAAGGTGAGATACACAATAAAAATCACTTTGAGGATAAAAGGGAAGGATCCATTATTCCCGAAGTAGAAGGAGAATGGCCTAAAGATTTATGGGCGAGAGTCCAAGAAGACCAGTGGAAGAAAGTGGAAGGAATAGACCCACCCTTTGAAGAGCTAGAAGCAGAAGATGGAATAGAGGATTCAATACCTGAATTGAATTCAGAAGAAATATTACCAATTGATCCAAGTAACGAAGAAAATGACAGTGTAAAGGCTTTGCCAAATCACACAGGACAGTACGAACATAATTTAGAATTGTATTGCATTCCCTCAATAAGAAAAAAAGAACTGAACCCATCTGTCCAAACATCGGATATCATACAACACCTTAGAAAGGTAAAAATCCCTTGTACCCTAACATTGGAAGAACTTTTGAAGATCAAACCACATTTGAAGGAAATTGACCAATCAATTGGAGATCAAGACGGAAGAAACAGAGATCAATCTGAAACACAGTAAAGATCCCAGTCGATAAGGTTGGAGATTTTAGTGAGGGAGATGAAGGAAATACTTGCCTTCCAATTACCTATAGGGGTTACACCACCAAAGCCATTTTAGATACAGGAGCTGGAGTAGGAATAGCAACTAAAGAAATCTGGGAGAAATGGGGAAAACCATCTCTAAGACCAATACGTATGAAGATACAAATGGCAGATGGACACACTGAACGACCCTTGGGATTATTGGAACGAGTAGTTTTTACCACTTGCGGAGTTGAGTTCGAGCACACCTTAGCAATTTGTCAATTTGAAAGGCCTAGCAATTATGAAATGATACTTGGAAGACCTTTCATGAGGCAACTAAAGGTAGTGCAAGATTGGGGAAAAGAGGCAGTATACTTACATCATGAAGGAACCACCACAAGAATAAATCTCCACACATACACATATCAAGATGTCCCCCCCTTACAATGGAATCAGATTCATAAGGAGGAAGATAATCAATCGATTCATAGTATAGGTTCAAGTGATCAATCATGGATGAACGAAGACACTCATCTATGGATATGCCAAACTGCAAAAAAGGAGGAAGATAGGAGAAAAGGATGGCAGCAAAAGCAAGGAATCGCTAGATCTGTACAAGATCCAGCCTACATGCCTCAAATATTCTTAGATGAAGAATTTGAACCTCATGGTTGGATGGAGATTTTAGCTACCCTCGATGTGTGTGTAAACGAAGAAGTGATAACCATGAATGAATGCATGGATGAGGAAGGATATGACATGAGTCTATATGTGGTAGTCCTTCAGGAGGCAAAAGAAGGAGAAGTCATAGAAAAGGAATGGAACGAAGACTATGAGAGCATTGAAATGGAGCAAGAACACATGGAAACAGAAAATGAAACTCACTCAATGTATCGATGAAATAACCTTACCTCTACATATTGGAAACAATACTATGGAACAGAAGTTCTTAGTATGTCAGGATCAGGACTTACTCAAAGACTTAGTTCTAGGTCAATATTGGATATACGAATATGAAGTGACTATCCAATTGGCCTTAGGATACATTTCAGCCAAGATAGGACATCGTGAAGTATTCAGCATGCTAGACGAATGACCAATCAAAGCCAAAAGTATAGAGCCAAAAAATCACTCAAATGAACAAAGTGATGCATGTATGTTCACTAGCACTATGGAAACCTCTTCATCAAGTACTTCATGTGAGGACACTACGAATCCTGCTTGCATACCACCTCCTAATCTAGCAAGTCACAAGAGTGTTATTCTATCTGAAAACAGCCTTAGCGAAGAACCATGCACAAGAGAGACTAGTTCTCCGAATAATCCCAAGTCGGCACCTATTCGAACATACCCATTCCTTACACTCGACAAGCGTGGATAAGGAAGGATGAGGTAGCTACATATCTTCTACAACAAAAACATCAGCAAGATCAGAACAATCCATTGAAAAAGGAGGCAAATTACTTTGGACACCGACGTCCTCAACAAATTGCTAGAATATGGGTTCCAAAGAAGATGATAGCCGCCCAGTCAGACCGAACTCAAATATGGATTCCCAAGTCATGTACTCAAAGGGCAATCACCAGAAAGGAGGAACCATTGCATAAGGAGAATCGGGATGGCCTAAAGACAAGACAACCAAAGATAAACTGCTATAGGACAGGGCTGGAGTCTACATACAATTCACTTGTCATTCCAAGATTCAAAAAGCAGACAAAGAAGAAGCACCAAATGCGAAGCATCACAATCACCAGGAGGGTGGGGAACACGATTTTTCCCAACAAAATAAAGCAGATTTGGATGCCGAAAGACAAAGCAAGTTGTATACATTTGCCAAATAATTCGAGTTGCACGCATTTGGAGTTACCATAATCCAAAGTATGCATGATAGGGCCACATTACAAGGCCACGCATTCAGCACAAGATTCTTTTGTTCAGGATAGTGAAGCACATTTTCCTCTTGGGAAATAGGAGAGGACTTGTACATAATTTAAAGAAAATTACTAAAAAAATTAATAATTGCTTCGGCTATGAACTCACTTTTCTGTTTTTCTTTCAAACAAAAACATAAAAATACCTAAAATTATGAAAAATCCCAGGTATTACCTTTCTCACACCCACGGGGAGGGGACGACACCATTCACTCGAAGCAATGTCAATCTTATGAAAGACAAATGAAGGAGGATTTCTGATACTATATGACCACTAATTCATACTCTATATTGAGTGCAGATGGCATCCACTAATTCTGAAGCGACTCAAGAGGAAGAGGTTCAACTTCTTCCACTAGAATCTATAACAAAAGCGAGAGGCCATTGGTGTTTGGATGACCAACCGGTGTCGGACCTCATTTTTATGGCTACCATCAAGATTATGGACAGGGATCACTACTTCCCTATTATGTCGCAAGACTTAATTACACACAAAAACCCAGACGAGCAGCTAAACTTCAAACATGACACATTCGCTTACACTCAAGAAGAATTTGAAGTTGCACAACCTGTTTGGAGAAGGAAATTTTTGGAAAAAAATCCTACACTACGGGTGCATTGGCAAGCAGCACCATATTTACTACAGGTAAACCCTTCTTTTTGCCCAACGCCATGTCGTAGAGAAGCACACGAATTTTTGGATATGCAAAAGACCAGTGTAATTAATAAACAGTGGTTGAACTACCCGCTACTTCCAAGTCCACCACACAATTATCTACCTACAGAAGATTACATGGTAAAGACAATCAAATTTTGGCTATAGACATATGCTACCGTACCAGATTTAACTATCAAGCTGACAAATAAAATACTCAGTATGATACTTACAGTATTGAAGGTCTTCAAGCATGCGGCATATACATTTCTAAACTTTATTGGAATTAACCAGGGAACATATATCCTTTTTTTTATATGTCCGTCATACTTAGTTGACCTACAATAATGGCTTATTATTCAAGACTCATGTTTTTGCCCAGCACATATATGCAGACCTTCGAAGAAGCTTTCTTCACAGGATTTTTTGAAATCGATTCAAAAATATTTTTGAAGATATCATCCAACTTGAATGCCAGATTAGTGGCATATGAACTGAGCTTCTTTGCCGACCACAGACAGCCACCTAATGATGGAGTAAAAGCTGAACAGTGGAAACAGCTAATGATACGTGAAGCCAATCTGCTTAATGAAACAGAGCAAAAAGTATATAGAACATACTCTCATTGTTAAATGTTAAAATGTTTAATGTGTTAAATGTATCTCTTAGATTGTAACGTCTCTGACTATCCGAAAGTCGTTACCAGACCAACGTGGGTTCTTGGGAGTGGTAGGGGTCTGTTAGACAGAGGCCCTGTACTTATTTCCCAAATCTTTGTCACAACAACAAAAGCACTAATACGCGTCTTAGCTCAGTTACTAACATCAATTGGACAATACTCGATTTCTGTGTCGTGGGTGCCGAACTTCTTCAGACTGACCTGCTATTGGAACAGAGCAGTAGTCCGATCTACAGACTCAACAGTATGTAGTAAATCAACCAGAGATAACACTATAGCCGACAGATTCATTCGTCACAACACATTACAGTGATCTTCAGATAAAAGGTTCACGTTACCCGAAGGTACTAGTTCTTCCTTGTATTCGGAGTTAACAGATAATAACACCGAATGCAATGAATCAGATAGAACAAACAGGATACACTACAACAACGCTTCGAGTCGCCTATTCAAACTCACAACGTAATATCGCTACTCAGACTGACTCAGAGTACTTAAACAACTAAAGAACACACAACAACGCAACACGACGTTTACCAAACACTCGTTACGGTGAACTACAATATGAGCAGACGATGCAGAACGTACTCAACACCAATAGTACTCGAGACTTCACAACAGTGTTAAACAACGCTCTCACACATATTCAGACGACCAGTCTGGCAATTCCAAAAAAAACGTCTCTCTCGACCATTCTCTTTACATTGCTTTATATAGATTTTACAAGATGCACGTACCAACTTTTCGTGCGTATTTCAAAAAACTCCGTTACATCTGGCATCCGTTACATCTGTCCCACTCTGGCGGCCACTAGCACTCTGGCACGCACGGTGGACTCGAACCCGCAAGCTTTTTATTGTTCGGCTACTAATCCTTCTAAGTACATGTTACGGGCTAGCCTAAAAGTTCGGGTAATTTTCTTCTTAAGTGTTTGTAACATCTGTACTAAGATACTAGGCTCTACTAATTGGGCATCGGTTCTAGCCAAGCTTAATGCTATTGCTTCGGTTAATAAAATCTCGGCCTGTGTTTGCAAAAAGGCCTCCTGTAAATAAAAATCGTTGGACAGGGCAGCATCCCGTGCAATCTTTAGATCTTCTAACTGTTTCTGCATGTTGAGCAATCGGTTTTTTTTATTTGAGCACTGGTTCTCTCTTTGTTCGATTTCCTGATTCTGATACTGGATTGTCCTTGAGTAGGCATCGCATTCTCTTTTGATATCTTTGATTAATTTCTGTGTTTGAGCCTCTTGTGCTAGCTTTCTTCGTAATATGTCATTGACTTGGTCAAAATCTATCTTGAATCTCTGTAATTCTTCAATACTCTTCATTGCTAAATCGTGTTGCTCTTGTCCTTGTTTGACCACTTCATCCAGCTACTGTCTTGTCTCTTCTAACAGATTGCCGAGTGCAGTCCTTGCATCCTCCTTGTCTTGTATCTCTGTCTTCATTTGCTGGATTGCAGTCTGTGCTTCGGTTAGTAATCTATCCTTTGCGGCCAGTTGTTCCAGTGCTATGTCTTTTTGTTGAATTAACAGTTGCTGTTCTGCCAACTGAGCCTGGAGCTGGGAGACTTGCACCTGGAGCTGGTGGTTTTCGGCCCTGACGGCGTCAACCTCCTCCTAGAGTGGTGTGATATCTGCTTCCAGTAAATCTACTTTGTGCTGCAGGTCATGTCGAATAGTGTCTGTGACTTCGCGAATTTGGACAGGGAGCTGCTGGGAGAGATTAATGAGCAATTGCCCCATTGAAGCAAGCTCAGAGAATACTGGTATTGAGGGGAGGAGAAGAGGGTGCTGTGGTGGTGAAGAGGATGAGGTGTGAATCTGTTGGGAGGTCGGTGGAGAATAATTAGGTGATGAGGTGGAAGATGCGGTGGGCTCAATAGGTGCTATGGGAGGTTCCGGCGGTGGAGTGATAGTAGTAGCGACAGATTGTATTACCTTTTGTTGTGTTGTATCGGCGTTGTCTACGGCGGATTCTACGGCTTTGAGCAGTCTGTCGAAAGCTTCATGTTCCTCAGTTTGCTGTTCTTGCTCGGTATGTTGCTGAGAGACTTCTTCGGTCGAGATGGGTTCTGTTTCTGTTTGTCGTTCTTGTTCCTGGTGCTCGGATGATGTGGATTGCGCTGTCGAGTCGTGTTGTATGGACGTGGCAGTGTCGTGGAAAGTTTCATCTTCGGCTTCCTTGTCTTGTCCGGCGGATTTCTGTACGTCACTTTCGGAGGAGCTGATTCTAATGCGTTTTCGGCGGAAAATCTGTTGGATCTCCTCTTCATCTTCTTCTTCGTCGTCTGCTGATGGTTGGACAGATTCTTCGTGTCGTTGGACGGGGCCTCTGGATGGTGGTTGAGCTGCTAGAATGGTCGGAAAGAGAAAGGAAATGATGTGGGGTAATCGAGACCGAGGGGTAGTTCCTTTATTAACCTGTTTCACTATGGCTACACATTCTTTATGGATCCGGTGAAAGAAATAGGAGGCGAAGTTAACGGGTTCTCGGGAAGCTAGGTCGATGGTGGAGTAGAAAGGGCGGGATATGCCGTAGGTGCGTTTCTGGAGGTTCAAGATGACGACTAAGAACTGGAGTGTAGTTCTTTCGAGTTCAGGGCGGTAGAGGATGGCATACTCGTTCGATGAATAGCGGGGGAAGAGTTCTATCATGCGGGCTACGGGGATGCTTGGGCCATTCTCGCGGCCTTGTGGAGTGAGGCGGAAGGATTCGGCAAAGGCTTGGAAGGTTACTACGGTTCGAGATGGCAGGGAGAGGAAGATCCATTTTCGCTTAGTGATGGGGGATTGGGCGATGGCAGGTATGATCTGCGCGAAAAAGGGATGGGCTTCCACTGAGTGCCAAGGCAGCTCAGCAAAGTTGGCCAACCCACGGGTGGGCAGGTATTCTCCTACCTCGGTAGGGATACCATCACGGAAGGCTGCGTAATTCGCTAGTGCTTCCATGGCGCACACGAAAACAGAACACAAAACACGGATACACAGAGCACAGTGGGCGCACAGATTACAAACACAAAAACACAATAGCAATTTTTGGCGCAACAGAAGAGATTAAGTAAAGACATTACGGTGAGGGGGGGGGGTAGGAAGTGATGGTTATCATTGTGCAGTGCTGGAATGATACTGCTTTCAATTTGGCGTGCATGCTCGAGTAACTGGTAAGGAGGGCGGCTTATGACATAAATATTTTCGTGCTTTTAAAAATGCGGCGATTTAAAAAGAAAAAGAAAGAACAGAAGGAAAAGTAAAGTAAAAACCAAAAAACGCGGTCCACCGCCGAATGTTTTAATGCAGGCTAGCAGCGTGTTGATACGGCTGTAGCTTCGAACCGTTGATTGCTTTTGGAAGTGGGTTTCCGGTCAATGTAGTCAACCGAAAAGTTGCTGGACCGGTTTGCTCTGAGATCTTGTAAGGGCCGAAGCAACGTAATTTGAATTTGCCTACGGATCTATTTGACTTTGCATTATAGAAAAGTACAAGCTGTCCCACCGAAAAAACTGGAGTCTTCAAGTGTCGATTGTGTGTCCTAGCCTGTCTTAGTTGGACTTCGTGCATGGTTAAAAAATTGAGCCATCGATGCTCGTCTAACTCTCTGAGTGTGTCCAACCGAAATGACAGTGAGTCTTCCGGTAGCAGTTTCTGGGTAATGGCTACACGCAGACTTGGTATAACTACTTCCATTGGTGCTATTGCTTCTAAGCCATAAGCTAGTTTGAAAGGTGTCAATCCTGTTGTTACCTTGTAGGTAGTCCGGTATGCCCATAACACTGCAGGTAGCAGTTGATCCCATCTTTCCGGTGCTTCCATGATCAATTTTCGAAGCATATTCAGTAGAGATTTGTTTGTGCTTTCGGCCAAACCATTAGCACGAGGATAATAAGGGGAACTAAATTTATGTGTGACTTGGAACGACTGTGTAAGTGCCTTCATTAAATTGTTTACAAAATGAGTGCCTTGATCTGAGACAAGTTCCAATGGTAAACCAAAACGTGGAAAGACATCGGTTAGCAGACATTTTGCTACCACAACTGCTGTAGCAGACCGTAAAGCCCAGGCTTCTGCCCATCTGGTTGCATAGTCTGTACAGGTCAGTATGTAACGCTTGTTACTGAAGACTGCTGGAGGTGTAATTGGACCGATAAAATCTAGACCCCACTTCAGGAAAGGTTCCAATGGTAAGATGGGTTGCAGAGGAAAAAGGTGACGTTGCAAGGGCTGTCCAGATCTTTGACAAGTATCACATTGTTTGACAAACTGTGATATATCTCTGTACATAGTTGGCCACCAGAGACCACTCTGTAGAATTTTTCGGTGAGTTAAGTCTGCTGCAAAATGGCCACCGGAAGGAATCGAGTGAGCCAAAGTAATAACTGAGTTAGCTTCATGCGGTGGAATACAGCAAAGTAGGATTCCGGTATGATCTACATAATATAGTTCTCTAGCAATTAACCGAAATCGGCGGCTAAAGACTGCAATTTTCCTGCGTACTGCCGTAGAAGTCTGAGATGGAAGACAGCCTTCGGTGAGAAAAGTCAGGATCTGATCATAATATGTAGATGGTGTATGTGGGCCTGTAATATCATCATTCATTAGTTCAGAGCTATAGATCGCTGGAGTTGTGTCATCTATACCTACCGGAGCTTCACCGGAATTAAGCGGGATAAGAAATCTGCTAAGGCATGTGAACTGCCTGGCCGGTGAATGACTTCATAGTCGAGTTCCTGCAAGAGTAAGACCCATCGCGCTAATCGACCACCTAGATGTTGTTGCCGAACTAGATAGACAAGTGCAGCATGATCTATGTGAAATGTGAATTTTCGGCCCAGGAAGTAATGTCTGTATTTCTTGACAGAATATACTAGCCCTAGACATTCCCTTTCTGTTACAGAGTAATTCTTCTCAGCAGGGGCTAATCTTCGACTTGCATAATACACTAGTCTGAACCACTTATCAATTTGTTGCATCAACACACTTCCTATTGCTATATCTGAAGCATCAACAAATACATGAAATGGGTGATCCCAGTTGGGTGGCTGTAATATAGGAACTTGTGTTAATAAATTCTTTAAACAATCAAATGCTATCTGGCATTCCTAGGTCCATTCAAATTGTCGAGGAGTCTTGGTGATTAGCTTGTTTAGTGGTATTGCCAAATGAGCAAGCCACCATAAGTGTCTTCCATGCCACCGTACTTGACCCATGAAGAGCATAACTTCCTTTGGTGTAGTGGGCACCGGAGCTTCTAATACTGCCGAAATTTTATCTGGATCCACCTGTATACCTTGTCTAGATACAATGTGGCCAAGTAACTTGCCACATGAAACCGCAAACACCGATTTGTTTGGATTCAAACAAAGTATATACTCTCTGCATTTCTGAAAGCAGCACCGTAAATGGAACAGGTGTGCTATCATCTTACCGAAAACTGAGAAATCGTCAAGGTAAACTTGCATAAAAGAGGTGAGGTAAGGAGAAAATATTTCCTGCATACATCTTTGAAATGTGCTTGGTGCGTTTCTCAATCCAAACCACATTACAGTACAAGCAAATACACCCCAGTTGGTAATGAATGCAATTTTTGGTATATCCTGTTTAGCCATTCTAACTTGATTATAGCCACTGTATCCATCTAAGAATGAATACATCTCGTGGCCTGCTACTCTATCCAACATAGTATCTAAAAAGGGGATTGGAAAGGGATCCGGTATGGTTGCTGCATTTAATTTATGGTAATCTATACAGATTTGCAGTTGCTTGTTTTTCTTTGGCAGAATCACAATCAGAGAGATCCATTCAGCATGCTCTACTGGCACGATGAATCCGACTTTTAATAACCTGTCAAGTTCTGCCTTTACCTGAGATGCATAATGGGGATTCATCCGGTAGCTGGGTTGCTTTATCGGTCTTGCTTCTGGCTTCAGCATGACCCTGTGCTGGTAGATGCGGGGGTCCAATCCTTTCATGTCCTTGTAGCCCCATGCAAACACATCAGAAAATTCGCGGAGTAGTTGGATTAGATCAGCTTCAAATAATTCCGGTAAGTTTTGCTTTATCGTTACAGGACGGGGGTGATCTTCATCTCCTAAATTGTAAGTGATCAGCTGATCTTCAGGGATATAGAACTGTTGAGGTTTCTCTGTTTCGTCTGTTGGTTTAAGAAGTTGTTGCAGTTCATCGTCATGTGTCGAAACAGTGTCTTACTTCTTAGCCTCTTCTGTGATGGGTATTACTGTACAGACTGAAGCGTTCCAATTATCTACAACGGACTGTAGATCAACAGTCCCTAAGGAAATTAAGTCAGTGTTACTCTTCAGAAACTCTTCTTCTTCATCATCTGACAATCCATCTAGCATATGGACTGGTTCAGCAAAATACGGTCTAGTGTGTAGCTCGCAAGGTTGTATAGCATCTAATTTTACCACATATCTACGATTGGCATCTTTAAACGTAAGCTCTTGTGCAGACCAGTCCTGTATTACCTTCGCATGCTTCAGCCAAGGTCGGTCGAAAAGAAGGTTGTAATCCAAAGTGGATTCCGGCAGATCTAGTATAACAAAGGTCATTTTAAAGGTCGTACCTTGTAAAGTGATGGGTACATTCCGCACAAGTCCTAAGGGATGGACTCTTGATTGATCTGCCATTCTGACAAAAAATTGAATTGGTTCGATTTTGGTCCATCCTAACCTTTTGCATAATGCCGCAGTCGCAATGTTAACACCAGAGCCTCCATCAATTAGTACCTGCGTAATCTTATGATTCTTATACCATACTGTAATCAAGGGAACTGAGTGATCAACCGTAGAATCAGGTTCCGGTTGAACTGCTGCTGTCGCTGGAATACAAGAAGGCACCGGACTGAACTGTTGTTGGAACTGTTGTCGAATTCCAGGTACTAATGCCAGTAGTTGGCCTAGAGGCAGGGTGATAGATGCCTTAGATAAGATTTCCCAGGCTTGTTGAGATTGGTTGACAGGCTCCACCGAAGTTGAAGTTGATGCCTCTGCTGATGCGGAGGTGTCTACTGTTGGTAATGTGTCTGCTGCTGATGATGTTCCCGCTGCTGACTCCCGTGGTTGTGTTCCTTCCTTTGTTAACAAGAGCTGGGTTACCGGAATAGGCTCTGGGAAGACTGGTGGTTCTGTTGTGGTCCATTGACTAGCCTTGTTGTACATTCTTTGTTGTTCACGTATCCCTGGTTCAAATATTTCTACTGCCGGCTGGAGTTGTTTACCGGATCGGGTCTGGACTGCAGTAGCCTGTGTTTCCACCGATGTGATTTGTACCATGTTGGTCATTGGATTTTGTCGTTCCTTCTTCTTTTGATCATACTCAGCTGCATCCTTGCAAAATCTCCTAATATGTCCATACTCACCACAAAAATGGCAGCGCGGTGGTGGTAAATTGGGATTTTCCGGTGGCGGTCCGTTCTGCCAGCGGTTTGTATTATAGTTGTTATTCCTCTGTCCTCTGTAATTTCGATATCCTTGCTGCTAGTTGTTTCTCATTTGCGGAGGCACATAGTGGTTGGTTGGCTGCCCTTGTTCCTGGATAATTGCATTGACAGTCGTTGTTCCCTGTACTCTAGCGTTGTATGCACAGTTTTCGGTGGTGTGTCTGGCAGTGTTGCAAATAGCGCAGAAAGTCTGATTAAGTGCACAATTGGCACTAGTATGTCCTGAATTTTTGCATGTGATGCAGTATACTTGTCTAGTCATATCTTTGGCAACATTTTTGTTTGTTTTTAACCACTCCAGATCTTCTGTAAATCCGTCGACTTTGTTTTCTAGTTGTAGAGTCATTGCGATGATTGCATCGAGTGTCATAGCTCCGACACATCTTATGATCATGATCTGCTTAAGTTGTGGAGTCAAGCCATTGATGAACCACTGAGTGATAACGTCATCTGGTAAGTTAGCATGGGCCGGTGGTAGCTGCCTTAAGTGCGTTCTGAAGAGGGTAGCATACTCCTGTACGGTTTGATTTGCCTTCTGTCTGTTGTTCTGTAGATAGTCAAAAATTTCGGCTGGATTCTTTTTTAGCCTGAATCGCTACAGAAAAGCATCTCGTACTGCTTCATAGGTGTCGAAGTGATTAATATCATATTCTGTAAGCCATCTAGCTGCTTCATTGACCAGTGTAGCTTGAAAGACAATAGCCATATAGGCCTGATCCGGTGGATGGTTGAGAACTGCGTAGCTTATCTCGAAAGTGCGTACGTGAGCATCCGGATCATCTCCTGGGAATCCACGGAATTTCGTGTACGTCACACCTGTTGGAGGCGGCCTGGGTGGACATAACTGTTGTTGTTGTTGTTGTTGTTGCCCGTTCATCGTGAGTGTATTATACCTTTCTTCTGTATCTTGGGGCTAAATATCTGAACTATCGAAATCTGTATCATCGGATGGTGCACTTTCCGGTGCGATGATCTTACTTAATATGCTTCGAATCTCTGTCTCGAACAGCTTTGCTTCCTTCTTGATGTCTAGTGTAGGGGAACTCACTTCAAAAAGTGGTGGCTGGGCTGAAGATTCACCAAAAAATGGTAAACCGTCGCCGAAAAACTGTGATTCTGTTACCGAAATATCACCGGAATGTACCGAAATTTTGCCAAAATAAGGTGTTTTTTTGCTTTCGTCAATTTCTTTGGCTAATGTGTTTCTAATCGTAGACAAATTCGAATCTTTATCCAAGATTGTTAAACTAACTTCAGACTGCGTTCTGGTAGATTCTGGAGTTACTATATCTCTGCCAGATTGTGCCGAAATAGTACCAGAATGTACTAGAGGCGTAACAAGTTCCACCGGAATATGACCGGAATTAGTTCTAACGTTCTTAACTTTCTTGACAACTAGGTCAAACCTAGTTGTACTTCTACTTCCCCGAGTTGTCTTTAGTACATTAAGTACTCCAGACTGATGGTTCTTGGGGTACGTTTCACCGGATCGAGTAACCGGCATGTATCATCTTTTGTACTAATCGCGTAGTATTACTATCGAAATAGTTTGCAACAATCTAGTTCTGTTGCTACTTCCAATCGAACGATAATCTGGATGTTCGATTCTGACAGACGACTGGCAATCTTGATGCCACCTTCCCACAGACGGTGATCTTCAGATAAAAGGTTCACGTTACCTGAAGGTACTAGTTCTTCCTCGTATTCAGAGTTAACAGATAATAACACCGAATGCAATGAATCAGATAGAACAAACAGGATACACTACAACAATGCTTCAAGTCGCCTATTCAAACTCACAACGTAATATCGCTACTCAGACTGACTCAGAGTACTTAACAACTAAAGAACACACAACAACGCAACACGACGACAGTAATCAGACACACAATCCGTTACTCAAACACTCGTTACGGTGAACTACAGTATGAGCAGACGATGCAGAACGTACTCAACACCAACAGTTCTCGAGACTTCATAACAGTGTTAAACAACGCTCTCACACATATTCAGACAACCAGTCTGGCAATTCCAGAAAAAACGTCTCTCTCGACCATTCTCTTTACATTGCTTTATATAGATTTTACAAGATGCGCGTACCAACTTTTCGCGCATATTTCAAAAAACTCCGTTACATCTGGCATCCGTTACATGATGGACAGTGTTAATCTCCAAAAGAACAACCTACTCTTGTGATTAGAGCACCTCTATACCAAGAGTAAGTCAAAACTTCCACTAATTTAGAGGATCAATCTCCAACTTATCAAAATTGAGAAAATCTGTGAAGAAGTTAAAACACAGAAAAAGTCTGCTGCACTATTTCTTCATATTGACCTATCAAACGTGTAAAGTTTTTTATGAAACTTTGTACGAATCATCTCCTAGAGATTGCGCATCTCCTCCAAGTTGAATTACTTCAAAAGCTTCAGTATAACTTGAGAAATCAACTTCACAAGTTACCTATGTCCAAATCTGTACTTCTGAGAAGTCGATTTGACACCCCTAACTTCTTAACTTTGGTTCTCACAATGTCGAACCCGTTTTACAAAATGCTTCTAGCCATAAGTAGCTTATCTTTCAACTTAAAGATTAAGCCCTCACTTATGCAAAACTTTAAACTGTGCTGGGAGAAATGATCAAAACATTAACTTCAAAATCTGCGCCTGTTTTAGGAACCTGTGAACACACTTCACATATGAATGTTCCTACACTTAATTCTCTAAGCCTGATTGCAATTAGAAGCTAAAACTTTGTACAGAGGTCAAGCACCTTCCAACTTAGACTTGTACAAAAGCATTTCATGATTGATCTACTGTAGAAGGAGAACACGCAGAAACATCGGGCGCAAGATTTCCAATTACTCAGAAAAGTTTACAACTGAGTGATGAGAGCCAACTCAACTAACTTTTTCTCTATCTCATGACTTCTAACTTCCTCAATCTTGGCTTCTAACTATTGTCACATATGCTCTCATACATGCCCCGACTTTTCTCAAAGTATTTATAGATAATTTGTACAAGATTCTTACTCAAGCAAAGATCTAAGTGAACTATGTACATATGTGTACATTTCTCATATACTCTGAATGTGTCTTTCTTCCAAGCTTCAATAGTTGATCCTTCCTTCATCCTTTAATCTTCCAAGTCTTCAATTGGTGATTGGTCTGCACCAACAGCTCCCCCTCAATCATCAATTGAGGTTTTCTCTATCTTCTTTATACCTGCCATGTCCTTGAACCTTTGTAACTTTGGTCCATCCAAGCCTTTTGTAAGCATATCAGCTATCTGATCTTTTGTTGAAGTATGGATTACTTCAATCTCTTTATCCATCACCTTCTCTCTTAGAAAGTGATACTGAATCTCAATGTGTTTGGTCCTGGCATGAAAAACAGGATTAGCAGCTAAATACAATGAACTCATATTATCTCCATATATAATTGGTACCCCATGCATAATGTCAAGACTCTTCATCAAGGTCTTGAGCCAAATCACTTCTTTTGCAGCTTCAACCATGCCTTTATACTCAGCTTCTGTAGAAGACAAAGCAACTGTATGTTGCTTCTTAGAACACCATGAGATTAACTTATCTCCCACATAACACATGTATCCATAGGTTGATCTTCTATCATCTGGATTACCTGCCCAATCTGTATCACTATAAATTTTGATATTTGTATCTGAGGTAAACCCATAATACAAACCTTCATTGAGTGTACCCTTAATGTACCTCAATACCCTTTGTCCTGCAATCCAATGTTCTTTCTTTGGGCAATGCATAAATTGAGACAAAACTCCTACTGCATATGATAAATCAGGTCTAGTTAGAGTAGCATAGATAAGGCTACCAACCAAACTCTGATATTGTCTCATGTCCTTGAATTCTTCACCTCCAAACTTACTCAATTTGTGATTCACCTCCATTGGTGTAGGTGCTACCCTGCAATCATCCATTTTAAACTTGATTAACAAGTTCTTCAAATACCTTTCTTGGGTCACAAATACTCCATGTTGAGTATATGTAATCTCCATGCCCAAGAAATATGACAAGTCTCCCAAGTCACTTATCTTGAACTCCTTTTCCATTTGCCTCTTGAGTCTTTGTATTCCTTCTTCATCTGTACCTGTAAGAATTATATCATCAACATATATGCACATATATATGAAACCATTTTCACTTGCTTTGATAAGCAAGCTACTATCTGCTTTAGACACCTGAAAACCAAGTTCTTTTAGGAACTTCACAAGTCTATAGTTCCATGCCCTTGGGGCCTGCTTCAAGCCATACAAAGCTCTCTTGAGCTTGCACACATGATCTGGATACCTTTTATCTCTGAACCCTTGAGGTTGCTCCATGAATACATCATCTGAAATGTAACCATTCAAAAAAGCATTCTTCACATCAAGTTGACATAGCTTCCAACCTTTACATGCAGCAATAGCAATGAGTGTCCTTATGGTTGTCATCTTTGCCACAGGACTATAGGTCTCATCATAATCAATACCATATGTTTGAGCAAAGCCTTTGACAACAAGTCTAGCTTTGTATCTAGACACACTTCCATCTGCAAACCTTTTTGTCTTGTAGACCCACTTGCATCCAATAATCTTCTGACTATTTGGTTTAGGAACCAAATCCCAAGTTTGATTCTCCAATAGTGCATCTTATTCTTCCTGCATAGCACTCTCCCATTTTTCCTTACCTTTTGCCTCTTCATATGTAGAAGGGTCTTCATCTGTATTCACCATATAAGCATAATCTTTTGTGGCTAGAAATGAAGTATCATAACTATACCTTGTAGGTTGCCACCTATTTCTTGATGACCTTCTGAGTTCTCCACTCCTTGAGGTTTCTGGCTCTTCACATTCAGGATCAAATCTTGGTGTCTCTTCCACTTCAACCTGCACTTCATTATTCTCTTGCTCATCAAATATCTGAACTTTTGATTTACCTTTTCTTTGACTCACTTCTTCTTCATCACCTGTATTGATGTTGATTATACCTGCATACCAAGTGCTTTGTTCATCAAATGTAACATCTTTAGAAACCATAAATTGTTTTGTTGATGGACTCCACAATCTATAGCCCATCTGCTTGTCATCATAGCCAATGAAAACATACTTTTCAGCTTTGGGTTCCAATTTGTGTCTTAATTGTGATGGCACATATGCATATGCCACACACCCAAATACTCTGCAATGATCCAAGGTAGGTCTTTTACCCCACCAAGCCTCATATGGTGTCATACCCTGCAAGGCTTTACATGGTAACCTATTGACCAAATAAGTGGCTGTATTTACAGCCTCAGCCCACAAATAATTAGGGCAATTTTTCTCCTTCATCATGGATCTTGCAAACTCAACAAGAGTTCTATTTCTCCTTTCTGCAACACCATTTTGTTGAGGAGAGTACCTGCAAGTAACTTCCCTTTTTATACCTGCATTCCATAAGTAATCACTGAACTCATTAGAGAAATACTCTCCCCCTCCATCTGACCTTAGTCTTTTCAACTTATGACCTGTAATTCTTTCTGCATATGCATGATAGTGCTTAAATGTATTAAACACTTCTGACTTATCTTTGATCACATAGATAGTGATCCATCTAGTAGCATCATCAACATAAATCACATAATACCTTGATCCATTTATACTGAAATCTTTTGATGGTCCCCACACATCTGTGTGTACCAACTCAAGCTTCTCTGAGTACATAAAACCATGCTTGGAATAGGAATGTTTATGAGCCTTACCTAATTGACATGCCTCACATTTGTATGTCATATGTTGACCTGCAACATTAGGCAATCCAAGCACTGAACCATTGTTAACCATATCTTTAATACCTCTTTCATTGAAATGTCCAAGCCTCTTGTGCCAAAGATCTAACTCAGAGATCTTATGTCCTTCATATGTGAACATAGCATGACCAATATTGCCTTGAATCTTCAATGTAAATAATCTTCCTTCCTTTTTCCCTGAAACAATCTGTTTATACCCTTGGCTAGGGTCTTCCACATATACTCCATCATTAGTGAACCTTACTTCATATCCCTTTTCAACAATTTGTCCTACACTTATCAAATTCTTAGGGATTGTAGGAACATACAAAACCTTACTCAATAAGGTGCTTCCATCCTTGGCCTTCACTGATCCAATTGACTTCACATTGTGCTTTGTGTTGTCACCTGTTTGAACAACATGATTAAAAACTTTACTCTCCAAATCAGTCATCAAAGATATGTTACCACTCAGGTGATTGCTACATCCTGAGTCAATGTAGAAGACTCTTTGATCTTCATTCTGCCTTTCACAAGTTGCATTCATTATCAATGTTGAATCTTCCTTTTGATCTGAAGCATAATTGTAGTAGGTGTTGTTGTATTGTTGACTTTGGAATCCTCTACCTGCATTTCTTCCAAAGTAATTCCTTCCACCTCTACCTCTGTAATTACCTCTTTGATTTCTGCCACCTCTTCCTCTTGAATTATAATTTTGATTGTATCCACCATTATTCTGATTATTATGCCAACAATCATTAGCTAAGTGATTTGTCTTACCACAAATCCAGCAAGCTTTGCCTCCATCTTTGTTGTTCCTGCCTCTTCCTCTAGCTTTGCCACCTCCTCTTCCTCTTAGGAAGTTGGCTTGAGTAGTTGTTCCTTCATCTTCACCTGCTTGTTGTTTTCCTTTGCTATTCTTCTTCTTGTCCTTTGAGTACATTACATGACCTGTACTCTTGTCACCATCTCCTTTAACATCCTGCTCAAATGTTAGCATATGACCTAACAATTGATTTAAATCAGGAGTGAAATGGTCAAGTGATAACTCTGTAGACAAAATAAATGGCTTCCATTTGTCATCACCTCTCAACCCTGTAAGGATTTGCCTTACCAATTTATCTTCCTCAATGTCTTCATCAACAGCTCCTAAAGCATCTGCAATATCTTTCATCCTTGTCACATAGTCTGAAATAGATTGAGAGGCCTTCTTCTTGAAGGTAGTAAACTCTGCCCATAAGGATGCCTTCCTTGACTTTGTAGTGTTCTGGAAATGCTCCTCCAAAGCATTCCATATGTCAGTTGCATTTTCAAGACCTCTAATATGAGGTAACAAGTAATCATTGACTCCCATATAGATAATGCTCCTAGCTTGAGCATCTTTCTTCATCCAATTTTTCAGATCTGCTAACTCTTCCCTAGTTGGAACACTAGGATCTCTGAACTCTGGCTTCTCTTCTTCTCCTGTGATGTAACCAATTAAATCTTTGCTCATAAGATGAGCTTCCATCCTCATTGACCATGCAGGATAGTTTTCCCTATCCAATTTCTCTATCTGTAGAGCATCTCCCATCTTGTATCCACCTGTGTATTGAAATCTTCAAGCTTTACAAACAATGTATGTACCTTTACTTCGAATTAGACTCCTTTTGCCTTTCTTGATGTCGAGTAGACTTCTCCTCAGGCTTTTGACTCCAAGCTTTCACTTCTTAGTTCTTCAAGTGTTGAATTTCTTGAATCTGCAGCAGTCGGGATCCTCCTTTCCTTGATTTGATGTCTCCTGCTCTGATACCACTGATGGAGAGTGTTAATCTCCAAAAGAACAACCTACTCTTGTGATTAGAGCACCTCTATACCAAGAGTAAGTCAAAACTTCCACTAATTTAGAGGATCAATCTCCAACTTATCAAAATTGAGAAAATCTGTGAAGAAGTTAAAACACAGAAAAAGTCTGCTGCACTATTTCTTCACATTGACCTATCAAACGTGTAAAGTTTTTGATGAAACTTTGTACGAATCATCTCCTAGAGATTGCGCATCTCCTCCAAGTTGAATTACTTCAAAAGCTTCAGTATAACTTGAGAAATCAACTTCACAAGTTACCTATGTCCAAATCTGTACTTCTGAGAAGTCGATTTGACACCCCTAACTTCTTAACTTTGGTTCTCACAATGTCGAACCCGTTTTACAAAATGCTTCTAGCCATAAGTAGCTTATCTTTCAACTTAAAGATTAAGCCCTCACTTATGCAAAACTTTAAACTGTGCTGGGAGAAATGATCAAAACATTAACTTCGAAATCTGCGCCTGTTTTAGGAACCTGTGAACACACTTCACATATGAATGTTCCTACACTTAATTCTCTAAGCCTGATTGCAATTAGAAGCTAAAACTTTGTACAGAGGTCAAGCACCTTCCAACTTAGACTTGTACAAAAGCATTTCATGATTGATCTACTGTAGAAGGAGAACACGCAGAAACATCGGGCGCAAGATTTCCAATTACTCAGAAAAGTTTACAACTGAGTGATGAGAGCCAACTCAACTAACTTTTTCTCTATCTCATGACTTCTAACTTCCTCAATCTTGGCTTCTAACTATTGTCACATATGCTCTCATACATGCCCCGACTTTTCTCAAAGTATTTATAGATAATTTGTACAAGATTCTTACTCAAGCAAAGATCTAAGTGAACTATGTACATATGTGTACATTTCTCATATACTCTGAATGTGTCTTTCTTCCAAGCTTCAATAGTTGATCCTTCCTTCATCCTTTAATCTTCCAAGTCTTCAATTGGTGATTGGTCTGCACCAACATTACATCTGTCCCACTCCGACGGCCACTAACACCATTGACTCTCAAAGCCTGTCGGGGACGATAGAGTTCAAGAGGGGGGCAGTGTTCAGGGAGAATCAAGCAAAAAGAAGAAAAGAAGAAGACAACGAAAGAAGCTTCACTAAAAAGATCATATCTGAACACATATCTCTGCAAGAAGCCCCGCAGGGGCCCAACACCCATCTCTGCACAGAGCCCCGCAGGGGCACATATCAAGGGAAAAGCATGTAGGTGGAAGGAGGAACCAGGGCCAGGAAAGTATCCATGAAGAAGTGCAGGAAGTGCTGAAGTGTAGGAAGATCTTTCTCACGACTCAGTATTTTGCTCATAACTTGAATTAGAAGTGTCAGAATTGAGTGAAAATACTGCCATTGGATGCGTCTTCTCAAGAGCTTCGAAACGCATTTGCTATTTGCTATATTTGGAGTTCGAAGCTGAGAGAAAAGCTCAATTTACTGTTGGCTGCTGTTCCAAGTATCGTGACACCATGACTGACAGTTGAAGCTTGTTTGGATTAGTCCTTGCCTTGTTTGCACTCTTTGAGTAACTCATTTGCATTGATCGTCATTTGAATGCATGTCTTCATACACTCGGTTAGGTTTGTATACTCATCGGATTGATAATTAAAGCATGAATCCCCACTATATGCACTTGAGGGGGATTGAGGTATAGTCTCTTTCTCCACAAGTCCCTAAGTTGGTTCTTAGGTACACAGTGGTCGACGCCAGACTGTTAGTCTGGGCGAATGCCTGAAGTGGAGCATAATGTGCATTGTTGATATTCTGAGCATTTTGTTACTTTGTTAATTAAGTTAAGCAATTAGTTAAGTCTTTGATGAAGTATTGAGTTAAGTGACATTGCGGTAAAGTGACGAAGTTGCGCGTACTGTGGTGAAGAATGTGTAATGCACATGACATATAAGTAATTGAAAGGTAGTTTAATTGGGAACATTAAGTCGGTGTACTCGCATACAATTGAATCTATAGATTTGGGGAAAATACACATAGGGCCTCTGTTTTACAGACCCCCAACCATCCCAAGAACCCAGATTCGATAACAGTTAAACATCAGTTTAATGTTTAACACTGGCGCCGTCTGTGGGAAATGGAGTAGCGAGTTGAAGAAAGAGGTTAAGTTTGAAAGAAGAATCCTTTGATATATGCCGATAACATGTTTCGGCAAATCTTATCCCAAATATCAAAGTGATCCACATCCCTAGGTAGTTCCGAATTCGTTAGGAACACCCTCTGGTGGTAGAAGTGAAGAACAACCAAGTTTAGTTGCAGAAGGTCTAGTCCAGCAACCCTGTGGCAATTACGGTGGCAGTTCGGTGCTGTGCAGAAGCAGTTCGATAGTTTGCGGCAATAATCTGGTGCGTTCCAGTGACATCCTGATATATTCTGAAGATAGTACGTTAGTTTCTGGTTGTACTTCGGTGCAATGCGGTGATAGTTTAGTGTTATTCGAGGAGAATTCGATGACTTTCGATGACAGTTTAGCACTGTCCAGTGCAAATTCGGGGATTTTTGGTGAGAGTTCAACATTCTCCGGTGATAATTCGGTGATCTTCGATGATAGTGCGCTATTGTTTGGCAATAATTTACTGCATTCACCGTTTTTAGGTGCAAGTTTAGCCAATTTCGATGCTAAAGCTGAGAAAGGACTGTTAGATTTTGAGCTAAGTAATCGGTTCAGAGATACCTTAGGACTAGAAAGTTGGCAAAGTGAAGATACGGCCCAAGTACATCAAGAAATACTTCCCCAAAATTCAAGCAACATGAGTAGTTCACAACAACAACAACAGCAGCAACAACAACAACAACAACAACAACGACAATAAATTATTCCACTGCGTCGGGTGCCAGTCAGAGTCACATACACAAAATTTAGAGGTTTTTCGGGAGATGATCCTGACACGCATGTGTGGACATTTGAAATTAATTATGCAGTTTTGAATTACCCAACAAACCCTGCTTATAAAGCCATTGTTTTCCAGTCAACTTTGGTTAATGAAGCTGCACGCTGGTTAACCGAGTATGACTTGAATCATTTCCAGCATTATGATGACGTGAAGGACGTGTTTCTGCAACGATTCCAGTTAAAGAAAAACCCAGCATAAATTTTTGATTACCTGTAGAATAACAGGCAGAAGCCACACTAGAATGTACAAGACTATGCCACTATATTCAGGACTCATTTATGGTAGTTACCACCAGTGCATGCCAATTTACAAGATGACATCATTACTCAGTGGTTCATAAAGGGATTGAATCCCCAATTGAAATAGATCATGATTATACGATGTGTGGGAGGAACGACCTTGGATGCCGTAATCGCTATGGCGTTACAGCTAGAAAATAAAGTGGGTGGATTCACTGAAGATCTAGAGTGGCTGAAGGCATCCAAGCATTCGAATGAGGATCCTCTGAAACAAATTTACTGTAATGAATGTAAAAACATAGGACATAGTAGCTCAGCATGCGCTCTAAATCAGATGACTTGCGCTATTTGCCATACAGTGGACCACACTACAGAGACCTATCCTTATAACACAAGGGTACAGAGCAGAGCGGCTGTCAATGCCATTATTCAAGGACAAGGGAAACCGGCTAGTCACTACGTACCACCACAAATGAGGAATACTCCTTACCAAGGATACAAGAATTATAGAGGAGCTCGGTCAACTAAATTTGGACAAACTTGGTTGAATGCGGGTCCATCAGGTGAAGGTGCATCTCCTCCACTAGCTAAATGTCATTTTTGCAATGAAATAGGGCATATACGTAGGTATTATAAAGATGCAGCTGAGTATGATTAAACGAAAAAGGAACGACAACACCCAATGGCAAACATGGTGTACATTTCACTAGTAGACACTCAAATGGCAGTGGTGCAAACACGCTCGGGAAAGCAATTACAGCCAGTTGTGGAGATTTTTGAACCTAGAATTTGCGAACAACAGAAGGTGTTTACTAAAGCAAGCAAGTGGGCGACCCAGGAACAAACTATTTTTCTTGACCCAGTTTTGGTGATGTAGCAAAGCATACCACAAGCAGTACCGAAAGAAAGAAATGTGACCCAAACAATACCAGAGTCCCCACCAGACTCTGTACCGGAAATATCAAAATTTGATCCGATGTGGGATGTCTTATCCAAGGCATCAATTACACTACCATTGGGACAATTATTGGCTTTGGTCCCTGGCGTGCGCCAACAATTCCAACAACATGTCAGTCCAGGACCTTCATGTGCTCCTTCGAGAGCAACAATTCAGCCTGAACTGGATCCGATGGTGGAGCACATGTTGCCCTTGATTACGATTTGGTATAAGAATCATAAAATAACCCAAGTATTAATTGATGGAGGATCTGGAGTAAACATTGCAACAACTACACTTTGTCAATGGATGGAATGGATGCACATCGAACCTGTCCAATTTTTTGTCCGCATGGCTGATCAATCCCGAGTTCATCGAGTTGGATTGGTGCAAGATATTCCTATTGCTCTTTAAGGAGCTGTATTTAAAATGACCTTCATTGTTCTGGATTTCCAAAATCTAGCCTTGATTATAACCTGCTCTTTGGACGACCATGGTTAAAACAAGCTAAGGTAGTTCAGGATTGGTCAGCGCATGAATTGATTTTTAAGAATAACCACCGAAAATATGTCGTTCCACTGGACGACATGAAGCCTTGTGACTGGCATGCATGACCATATGTAGCAGAACCTGTACACATGCTGGATGGTCTTTCAGATGATGAAGAGGAAGCTTTTCTTAAAGCCAACAAGGATCTGATGGTGCTAAGAACTGTGGACTTACAAACGATTGCAGATAACTAGAGTCCGGCAGCCTATACGGTAGTACCATTGATCGGTGAACCAGAATCAAGGGCAGCACCGACCTTGGATGATATGATGCTACAATAATTGCTTCAGCCAGTTGATGAATTTACCATGCCCCGACAACTCTACGTACCAGAAGATCAATTGGTTACCTGCAACTTAGGTGATGAAGCCAATCCGCGGACAGTGAAGATCAAGGCGGGACTATAAGAGACCTTCCAAGATAACTTACTGTAGTTACTACGTGAATTCTTTGATGTATTTTCTTGGGATTACCGTGATATGAAGGGGTTGGATCCGCGCATCGATCAACACCGGGTTATGCTAAAACTAGGTGCCCGACCTATTAAATAACCTAGCTATAGAATGAATCCTCATTATGCGGCTCAGGTCAAAGCAGAATTGGATCGATTGCTGAAGGTTGGGTTTATTGTCCCCATCGAGCATGCGTAGTGGATTTCCCCCATTTTCATAGTCCCCAAGAAGAATAAGCAATTACGAATTTGTGTGGACTACCAGAAATTAAATGCAGCCACCGTACCTGATCCATTCCCTCTACCATTTTTGGACACAATGTTAGATGATGTGGCAGGTCATGAGATGTACTCCTTTTTGGATGGATAGAGTGGTTATAACCAAGTATGAATGGCGGAGCAGGACATTCCAAAGACAACATTTATAACCAATTGGGGCGTTTATGCATGTATAGTGAGGTGGTTTGGTCTGCAAAATGCTCCAAGTACATTTCAACGCTATATGCAAGAAGTTTTCTCTCCTTATCTAACTCATTCACGAGAGTTTACTTGGATGATTTCTCCTTATCCAGTGATACTTCGGCGCATCTGTATCATTTACAGTGCTGTTTCTTGAAGTGTCGAGAATACCGTTTGTGCTTAAACCCCAATAAATACGTATTCTCTATATCTTGCGGAAACTTGTTAGGGCATATCATCTTAAGACAGGGGATCCAAGTTGATCCAGATAAGGTGAAGGCAGTACTGCAGGCACCTACTCCCAAGACACCCAAAGAAGTGATGTGCTTCTTGGGACAAATCCAGTAGCAAACGGAGAAATGGTTTTATCCAGTGTATTATGCGAGTCACAGATTAGCTCAGGTAGAGCGCAATTATTCAGTCACCGAACATGAATGTCTTGGATTAGTGTATTCGGTGAAGAAATTCCATCATTATTTATTGGGACGTCGTTTCACCTTTCATGTCGATCATGCAGCCTTGGTGTACCTTGTTCTCAACAGCATCTGGTAGGATGGTTAGCAAGATGGGTATTGTTGCTCTAAGAGTTTGACTATTCGGTAGTACATCGACGAGGGTCTGCACACGCACTTGTTGACTTTTTATGCCGGTTAGATTCCGGTGAACTTCCGAAAGGAGTTGATGATACCACACCCGCTATCTATGCAAGAGAGACGGTACAGGATGATCAACAAGAATTGCCGGTAAAATCCTCCTATTATGACACTTTAATTCTTTTCTTGACCAGTGGATGTCCTCCCGGTACAACCTCTCCTGCTGCTCGATGAAAACTGGCCATGTATAGTCGATGCTTCCAGCTAATTGTAGGGAAGTTATATTATATGGATCACTCGGGAGTGCTGCTAAGATGTGTTCCGCCACATGAAAGTGCTTCAATAATCACCATGGCCCATTCTGCCCCAGCTGGAGGTCATTTTGTGGTTGACTTGACCCACCGGAAGATTTTGCAGAGTGGCTTATGGTGGCCTACTATGTACCGTGATGTGACCAAATATGTGTGACAATGCGATGAGTGTCAATGTTCGCGTCAACCTTTACAGAGACATTTCTTTCCGCTCCAACCCGTTT
>CM035436.1:69679640-69692140 GCA_020310875.1 Ceratopteris richardii
CCTATCAGATTTAGAAGATTCAAGGAACAAGCATGAGGTACAAACAGGAGATGATACAAGACATCTTGTGGAGAAAATAGGAAATGTCAAAGCACCTGAGGGAAACATCAACTTACTCAGTAAGGTACTCTATGTCCCTACCATTACAAAGAATTTGATCAGTGTTGGACATATAGTAGAAAAAGGATTGCAAGTCAGGTTCAAAAGAGGAGGAGCATATGTGGAAGACCCTAGCCAAGGGTTCAGAAGAATAGCAAAGGGAAAAAAAATAGGTAGATTATTCACTTTTGAGTTGCAAGACACAAGGAACGTAGCTCTCTTCAACTATGGTAATCAAACACTCACAGAACTAGAGGTATGGCACAAGAGATTGGCACATATTGGTGAAAGATAGTGCATGTCAATTTGGAAAGTCTCACAGGTTACCATTCATGAAGAAAGGTTATATGCATGGAGATCTCTTGGAGTTGGTTCATACAGATGTATGGGGACCTAGCAAGATGCTTCAATATGTGGATCAAGGTGTTATGTCTCCTTTATTGATGATTGCAGTAGATGGACTATCCTATTCTTTATGAAACACAAAGATGAAGTTTTTTCATACTTCAAAAGATATTTGGCTCTTGTGGAGAATCAAATAGGTATATCACTAAAAAGGCTGAATCAAAAGAGAGATAACTACAAGATACACTCCTAAGAAAAATGGAGTGGTAGAAAGGAGAAATAGGACAATTGTTGAAGGTGCAAGGTCCATGTTAAACGAAATGCATTTGCCTAATTATCTATGGGAGGAGGCTTTATCTACAACCACTTACTTGATTAACAGGTTCCCTTCAAAATCCCTTGATGGGATGACTCCATATGAGGCTTGGAATGGAAGAAGACCTAGCTTATATCATTGTAAAATTTTTAGATGTATTGCTTTTGCTCATGTTCCTTCACAGGTTAGAGGCAAGATGGATCCAAAGGCAGAAAGGTGTGTATTTATTGGATATGACAACAATCAAAAGGGTTACAGGTTATACAACCCTACCAACAAAGGATTCTAGGTAAGAAAAGATGTAGTTTTTTATGAGAACACTTCATGGTATGAAGATTCATGCAGGAAGGTCAAATTGCCATATGACCTTGAAGAAGATTTTCCAAAGCTTGGCAAAGAACATCAACCAAAGATTGAAGAACAAGATACTTCAGAAGATGATGAAGAAACTCAGATGGAAAAAATCAAAGCATGGAAGTCTAAAGGTAAAGCAAAATTGCAAGAACTTGGACATGAGGCAGAATCATCACAACATGGCTTAAGAAGATCTATAAGGTAAAGAAAAGAACCAGAAAGGTATGGGTTTGACACCTCATTAGTAACTACACATTCTATTTACATAGCACAAGACATAAATCAAGAGGAGCAATCATCCTTTGAAGAGGTCAAAGCAAAATCAGAATGGAAGCATGCAATGAAGAAAGAGATTGAAGCACTTGAGGAAAGCAGCAGTTGGGATTTGGTGCCCACGACTTCATCCATGAAGGTAATAGGCTCAAGATGGGTCTATAAACTCAAGAAGAATTTTAATGGTTCGATTAACACGTATAAGGCAAGGCTTGTGGCAAAAGGCTTTGCACAAACTCAGTTAATTGATTATGAGGAGACCTTCTCTCCTGTGGCAAAGATGCCTACTATTAGGGTATTGCTTAGTATTGCCTCTTCCAAGAATTGGAAGATACTTCAACTGGATGTAAAGAATGTATTCTTGAATGGTTGGATAACAGAAGAGGTATATATGGCACAACCACCTGGTTTTGGGAATCAAGTTTATCTTGATTATGTGTGTAAACTTAACAAAGCATTGTATGGTCTTAAGAAAGCCCCAAGAGCTTGGAATTTTAGGCTTGTTTCATTCTTACAGGACAAACGCTTTCAACGAAGCAAAGCAGATCCTTCACTCTTTATTAAAAAGAGTAATTCTGAGGTCATCTACCTATGTGTATATGTAGATGATATTATATTAACAGGAAATGATGCAGATGGTATGAAGAAGATCAAAGATCAGATGAGAGAAGAATTCAAGATAAGTGATGTACGTTCACTTACCTACTTCCTAGGTTCGGAAGTTGTTTACAAATATCATGGTTTATTTCTCACTCAAAGGAAGTATATCAAGGATATGTTAACAAAATTCAAGATGGAGGATTGTAAAATTGTAGGTACTCCAATGGAGCTCAACCATGTTGGAGCAAGTCTATGACAAGCTTAAGTATTGGCTTGAGTCCCACAAATTCAAATAAGAAGCCTTAAAATGAAGACAATGCAAAGTTCACTTGTGAACTACCTCTTGTAACTTTTGAAGACTTTACTTAATGTAAAAGTGAAAGAATCTTAAGTGGTTGAGTCCACTTGATCAAAATGGGAAAGAGGAGCCACAAATTCATGATTCGTGGTAGATAGAGAATCAAATCAATCACTAATTGATTGGAGAGTGATTGAGGGAAGTTAGCCTCCCAAGCTCAACTATAAATAGATGGCAGCTTTAGTCGTGGTTAGAGAGACCTCGAAGAGCTGAGCTTTATGCCATATCAAGGTGTGATTCTAAATCACGCATATGTATCAGTAAGTCCATTGTATTGTACAATCAATATAATTTCATTTTCATGATCATTTGAGTTCATATTTCCATGTTCTTGTGAAGTGCACTACTCACTACCATATCTCTTAGTTTTCTCAGTCAGATTGCAGAGATGGTTTCTCTGAGCTTGGTGCATCATTTTCACTCTCTCTATAAGTCTAATATATGCTCGCCAATTTTCATTCCATTTGGCTGTTTCAATCTTCAGTTATTTTCAATTGAAGTCAACCCTGTCTGTTCATTTTTACTTCTCTATCAGGTACCCGACTTTTTTACTCATCTTGTCAGAGCTATTTCTCAGTGTGTACTTACCCATATTCAATAATTTTAAGCTTTTTGGATTCAGAATGTTGTCTAGGATAAATATACAAATTGTCCCAATCATTGGATTCTTAAATCTTGAGTTATGCTCATTTTTCTGCTCATTGGTCTCATTACTGTAGCCGCCCGTGAAAATTGGGATGATGTCATCACTTGTTAAACATCATTCTCAATGTGTGGTTCATTATTTTTGACGAGATTACTCTTGAAAGTTAGCTCTTTAAGTTAGCTAGATTCTCCAAAAGGAATTAAGCTAATTACTGTTGTGCTCAGAGAGTTATGCAAAACACTGGACAGGTGTATGAACCAAAATAGCAAGTTCTTCACCACTGAGCTAACTCCAACTTATCTGTTTTGATCTATCTTTTTGAGAGTGATCTTCCAAGGTACATAGGGTGTCTAATACATACATTGGCAAGCTAAAAGGGCCCACCACATACTCTTGGAGTTCATTTGGCTGGTGTAGATCAAGGATTTTGCAACACCTCTTCATCTTCAAGCACATACCTATCCATCTCTTCACAGTGGTATTAGAGCAAGGATGGCAGATGGATTTCCTTCATCAATTCACAGATTGGACAGAGGTAACTACTCAGCTTGGTCATTAAGAATGGAAGCTTACTCCAAGGTAGAAGTTTATATGGTTATGTGGCTGGAGATGAAGTTATGCCAAGTTTTAGGAACAAAAGTCAACCAACACAAGAAGAGTAAGAAAGATTGAGCACATGGTGCTCCAAGGATGCACTTGCAAGGTCTTATCTCCTCAACTCTATCTCAGATTTTTTGTTGCCTCACATTAGAAGTTGTAAGACATCTTAGGAAGTGTGGGATGCACTTGAAGCCTTCTTCTCTTCAAGTACCAAATCTAGGAAGCATCAACTATGGTTGGATTTCACAACTCTCAAGAAGGCTCCCAAACAAAATGTGACTGATTTTATCACAAAGCTCAAGGACATAGCAGATTAGTTGGGAAGCATTGGAGAGGTAATAGATGAAGAGCAAATTGTAAGGCATGTCATCAATGGATTGAAAGCAGATGACAAGGGGGAAGCATTCACAAGAGCTATGGATGTGTACATGGACATGCATGTACCTAATTTCAATACACTCATTGGACAATTACTCACTCAAGAGGCAAGGCTTATAAAAAATGGAGAAAGCTCTAAAGGTAATCAATCTTCAGCTTTACACACTAATAAAAGCAAGTTCAAAGATAACAAAGGAAAGGCATAGAAAGTGGATGATGAAGCAGGTACATATCAAGTTAACTATGCAGGTAGAGGAAGACATGGCAGAGGTAGAGGAAGAGGAGGTAGACAAGGTAGGGGGAGATCCCAAGACTCCAACCCATGTTCTATTTGTGGACTAACTAATCATACAACTTAAAATTGCTTTAGGAATTCCACGAATCAAAGAGGCAGAGGATACAATAAAGGAAGTTATGGCTACTCAAGAGGAAGGTTCAACAACTACCATGGCAATTACAACAACTACAATCATTCAAACTATCAAGGAGGCTACAAAGGAAGGAGAGACTTCAATAACTACACAGAAGACTCAAACAAAGAGGATTCATTATTGATCATGAACATGGCTATGCCACAAGGTAAATCTGATGAGCATGTTTTCTACATAGATTCACGTTGCTCCAATCATGTGGCAGGAAATGTAGCACTCCTATCAGATTTAGAAGATCCAAGGAATAAGCATGAGGTACAAACAGGACATGATACAAGACACCTTGTGGAGAAAATAGGCAATGTCAAAGCACCCGATGGAAACATCAACCTACTCAATAAGGTACTCTATGTCCCTACCATTACAAAGAATTTGATAAGTGTTGGACAGATAGTAGAGAAAGGATTGCAAGTCAGGTTCACAAGAGGAGGAGCATATGTGGAAGACCCTAGCCAAGGGTGCAGAAGAATAGCAAAGGGAGAAAAGACAGGTGGACTATTCACCTTTGAGTTGCAAGACACAAGGAACATAGCTCTCTTCAATTATGGTAATCAAACACTCACAAAACTAGAGGTATGGCACAAGAGATTGACACATATTGGTGAAAGATCATTAAAGCAAATTTGCAGGGACCAAAGTGTACTTGGACTCCAAAACTTGTCAACATAACACATGATTTATAAGTGTACTGCATGTCAATTTGGAAAGTCTCACAGGTTACCATTCATGAAGAAAGGTTATATGTATGGAAATCTCTTGGAGTTGGTTCATACAGATGTATGGGGACCTAGCAAGGATGCTTCAATATCTGGATCAATGCATTATGTCTCCTTCATTGATGATTGCAGCAGATGGACTATCCTATTCTTTATGAAACACAAAGATGAAGTTTTTTCATGTTTCAAAAGACATTTGGCTCTTATGGAGAATCAAACAGGTAAATCACTAAAAAGGCTAAGGTTAGATGGAGGGGGAGAATACTTCCACCATGAGTTTGATTCTTTTCTTCAAGAAAGAGGAATCAGAAGAGAGGTAACTACAAGGTACACTCCTGAGCAAAATGGAGTGGCAAAAAGAAGGAATAGGACAATTGTTGAAGCTGCAAGGTCTATGTTGAATGAAAAGCATTTACCTAATTACTTATGGGCTGAGGCTATATCTACAACCACTTACTTGATTAATAGGTTGCCTTCAAAATTCCTTGATGGGATGACTCCATATGAGGCTTGGAGTGGAAGAAGACCAAGCTTAGATCATTGTAAAATTTTTTGTTGCATTGATTTTGCTCATGTTCCTTCACAGGTTAGAGGCAAGATGGATCCAAAGGCAAAAAGGTGCATATTCATTGGATATGACAACAATAAAAAGGGCTACAAGTTATACAATCCTACCAACAAAGGATTCTTGGTAAGCAAAGATGTACTTTTTGATGAGAACAATTCATGATATGAAGATTCATGCAGGAAGGTCAAATTGCCATATGACCTTGAAGAAGATTTCCCAAAGCTTGGCAGAGAACATCAACCAAAGATTGAAGAACAAGATACTTTAGAAGATGATGAAGAAACTCAGATGGAAAAAATCAAAGCATGGAAGTCTAAAGGTAAAGCAAAATTGCAGGAACTTGGACATGAGGCAGAATCATCACATCATGGCCTAAGAAGATCTATGAGGGAAAAGAAAAAACCAGAAAGGTATGGGTTTGACACCTCATTAGTAACTAAACATTCTATTTACATAGCACACGACATAAACCAAGAGGAGCCATCATCCTTTGAAGAGGCCAAAACAAAATCAGAAGGGAAGCATGCAATGAAGGAAGAGATTGAAGCACTTGAGGAAAACAACACTTGGGATTTGGTGCCCAAGACTTCATCCATGAAGGTAATAGGCTCAAGATGGGTCTACAAACTCAAGAAGAATTTTGATGGTTTCATAAACAGGTATAAGGCAAGACTTGTAGCAAAAGGATTTGCACAAACTCAAGGAGTTGATTATGAAGAAACTTTTTCTCCTGTAGGTTAGATGCCTACAATCAGAGTGTTACTTAGTATTGCTTCTTCCAAGAATTGGAAGATACTTCAACTAGATGTAAAGAATGAATTCTTGAATGGTTGGATAACAGAAGAGGTATATATGGCACAACCACTTGGTTTTGAGAATCAAGTTTATCCTGCTTATGTGTGTAAACATAACAAAGCATTGTATGGTCTCAAGCAAGCCCCAAGAGCTTGGAATTTCAAGCTTGTTTCATTCTTGCAGGACAAAGGCTTTCAACCAAGCAAGGCAGATCCTTCACTCTTTATTAAAAAAGAGTAATTCTGAGATCATCTATGTATGTGTATATGTAGATGATATTATATTGACAGGAAATGATGCAGATGGTATGAAGAAGATCAAAGATCAGATGAAAGAAGAGTTCAAGATAAGTGATTTGGGTTCACTTACCTACTTCCTAGGTTTGGAAGTTGTCTACAAAGATCATGGTTTGTTTCTCACTCAACGAAAGTACATTAAGGACATGTTGGCAAAATTCAAGATGCAAGATTGTAAGATTGCAGTTACTCCAATGGAGGTCAATCACAACTTGAGCTCGCATGAAGGTGAACTCATAGAGGACATCACATCATATCAAAGTCGAGTGGGTAGTCTCAACTATGCCACATTGACAAGAGTAGATATATGTTACAGTGTGAGTGTGCTAAGTCAATTTATGCACACACCAAGGAAACCACACATGGATGCTACCAAAAGGATTCTCAAGTATCTCAAAGGAACCATAAATGAAGGACTTTATTATCCTTATGTCTTTGATTTAGGTTTGAAGCTATTTTCTGATGCAGATTGGGTTGGTTCCAAGGAAGATAGAAGAAGCACTTCAGGATATCTTACTTTTGTAGGTTCAAAGCTTATTTCATGGTCATCCAAGAAGCGACCTACATTTGCTCTTTCTTCCATAGAGGCTGAGTACAGAGGTCTTGCCATAGCTACTCAAGAAGCTATGTGGATGAAGACATTATTCACAGATCTTGGATTGGAGTTTGGAACTCCAACTACTTTTGGTGACAATATGAGTTCTATTCATTTGGCTGCTAATCCTATTTTTCATGCAAGGAATAAACATATTGAAGTTCATCATCACTATGTAAGAGAGAAGGTTCTAAGCAAAGAGATTCAAATATCATATGTGTCCACTCATCAACAATGTGCAGATATTCTAACCAAAGCATTGCATGGTACAAAGCTTTGCAAATTCAAGGCTATGATAGGTTTGCAGGTAATCTTGGAAGATTGAAGACCTCAAGCATACTTGGCTTGAGAGGGAGCTATTGGGGCAAGTCTATGACAAGCCTAAGTATTGGCTTGAGTCCCACAAATTCAAAGAAGAAGCCTTAAAATGAAGACAATGTGAAGTTCACTTGTGAACTACCTCTTGTAACTTTTGAAGACTTTACTTAACGTAAAAGTGAAAGAATCTTAAGTGGTTGAGTCCACCTGATCAAAATAGGAAAGAGGACCCACGAATTTGTGATTTTTGGTAGATAGAGAATCAAATCAATCACTAATTGGTTGGAGAGTCATTGAGGGAAGTTAGCCTCCCAAGCTCAACTATAAATAGATGGCAGCTTTAGTCGTGGTTAGAGAGACCTCAGAGAAGGCCTTGAAGAGCTGAGATTTATGCCATATCAAGGTGTGATTCTAAGGCACCCATATGTATCAGTAAGTCCATTGTATTGTACAATCAATATACTTTCATTTTCATGATCATTTGAGTTCATATTTCCATGTTCTTGTGAAGTGTACTACTCACTGCCATATCTCTCAGTCTTCTCAGTCAGATTGCAGAGATGGTTCCTCTGAGCTTGGTGCATCCTTTTCAGTGCTTTAACTTGGTACAGTTAGCTGTATAATTCTACTATATGCTCACCAATTTTCATTTCATTTGAGTGTTTCAATCGTCAGTTATTTTCAGTTGAAGTCAACCCTGTCTGTTCATTTTCACTTCTCTGTTAGGTACACGACTTTTTTATTCATCTTGTCAGAGCTATTTCTCAGTGTGTACTTACTATTCCTCATACTGTCTCGTATAAGAGTACAAATTTTCACAATCATTGGATTCTTAAATCGTGAGTTATGTTCATTTTTCTGCTCAGTGGTCTCATTACTATAGCAGCCTGTGAAAATTGGGATGATGTCATCACTTGTTAAAGATCATTCTCAGTGTGTGGTTCATTATTTTTTATGATATTACTCTTTAAAGTTAGCTCTTTAAGTAAGCTAGACTTCTCCAAAAGGAATTAAGCTAATTACTTCTGTGCTCAGAGAATTATGCAAAACACTAGACAGGTGTATGAACCAAAATAGCAAGTTCTTCACCTCTGAGCTAACTCCAACTTATCTGTTTTGATCTATCTTTTTGAGAGTGATCATCCAAGGTACATAGGGTGTCTAATACATCCATTGGAAAGCTAAAAGGGCCCACCACATACTCGTGGAGTTCATTTTGCTGGTGCAGATCAAGGATTTCGCAACACCTCTTCATCTTCAAGCACATACCTATCCATCTTTTCATAAGCCATAAATTGAGCTCACATCAAGGTGAAATCATAGAGGACATCACATCATATCAAAGCCTTGTGGGTAGTCTCAATGATGCCACATTGCAAGGGTAGATATATGCTATATTGTGAGTGTGCAAAGTCAATTCATGCACACACCAAGGAAATTACACATGGATGCTACGAAGAGGATACTCAAATATCTCAAAGGAACCATAAATGAAGGACTTTATTATCCTTATGTATTTGATTTAGGGTTGAAGCTATTTTTTGATGCAGATTGGGCTGGCTCCAAAAAAGATAGAAGGAGCACTTCAGGTTATGTTACCTTTGTAGGTTCAAAGCTTATTTCATGGACATCCAAGAAGCAACCACAGTTGCTTTCTTGCCATAGCTACACAAGAAGCTATGTGGATGAAGCCATTATTCAAAGATCTTGGATTGCAGTTTGGAACTCCAACTATTTTTGGTGACAACATGAGTTCTATTAATTTAGCTGCTAACCCTATTTTTCATGCAAGGACTAAACACATTGAAGTTCATTATCACTAAGTAAGAGAAAAGGTTCTAAGCAAAGAGATTCAAATATCATATGTGTCCACTCATCAACAATGTGCAAATATTTTGACCAAAGCATTGGATGGTACAAAGCTTTGCAAATTCAAAGCTATGATTGGATTGCAAGTTATTCTTGAAGATTGAAGACCTCAAGCATACTTGGCTTGAGGGGGGGCTGTTGGAAAAAATCAACTACAAGCCTAAGTATTGGCTTGGGTCTCACAAAAATAGTTAGAAGGAGTCTTGAATTAAAGTCTATGCATGAGCTCATGTGAGAACTCACTCTTGTAATTTTTTAAGACTTTACTTGATGTAAAAGTAAAGGAATCTAAAAGTGGTTGAGTCCACTTGACAAAAATAGAGAGAAGCCACAAATTCATGATTTGATGGTTGGAGAATCAATCAATCTCTAAATGTTAGGAGATCACTTTTAGGTGAGAAAGATTCAAATTCAAATCTTGGCTCCAAAACTCCCTATGAATACATGGAAGATTAGTCGCACTCTTTAGGCATGGATCAACTCAGCTTTATGCCATATCAGAGTGTGGACTCAAGGCACACAGTTGTATTTGTAAGTCCTTTGTATTCTACAGTCATTATACTTTCAAATCTATGATCATTCAAGTCCATATCTTCATGTCATTGTGAGTCTACTTTTCACTGCTATACCTTTCACATTTTTCAATCAGATTGCAGAGATGGTTTATCCACATGTAGTGCATCATTTTTGATGATTTGAGCTGCTAAAGTTTGTTCTATAAGTCTACTATAAGCTCACAAATTTGCATTGCTATTGGAGTTTTCAATCTTCAGTTATATTCATTTGAATTCAACCATGTCTGTTCATTTTCACTCCTCTGTCAGGTAACCGATTTTTTCACTCATCTTGTCAGAGCTGTTTCGCAATGTGTACTTTACCAAATTCAGTGATTTAAAGCTTGTTGGATTCAAAATAATATCTAGTATAAGCATAAAAAAATTCATAATCATTGAATTCTTGAATCTTGAGTTACTCGCATTTTACTGCTCACTCATGTGAGTACTATTGCAGCCCATGAAAATCGGGATGATGCTCTTACTTGTTAAACTTTATTCACATTGTGTGGTTTATCATTTCTGATGAGATTACTCTTGAAAGTTAGCTCTCTAAGCTAATTAGAGTTTTCCAAAAGGAATTAAGATAATTGATGCTATGCTCAGAGAATTATTCAAAACACTGGACATGTGTATGAATCAAAATAGCAAGTTTTTCACCTCTGAATGAATTGCAGCTCATCTGTTTTGATCTATCTTTTTGAGATTGATCTTCCAAGGTACATAGGGTGTCTAACACATCCATTGGCAAGCTAAAGGGGCCCAACAAATACTCCTGGATTTCATTTGGCTGGTGTAGATCAATTGCTTTGTAGCACCACTTCATCTTCAAGCACATATCTATCCATCTCCTCACACATTGGGCAAATGGTTGAAAGAGGCTATCAAGTAAGGTTCAACAAAGGTGGATGCTTTGTGGAGAACCCTAAGCAAGGTTACAAGGTCATAGCAAGAGGAAAGAAGCAAGGGAGATTCTTCATTTTGGAGGTAAATTCTCATTCCACTCAACATGTCTACTTCACATATGGAAACAAGAGGGTTTCAGAGTTAGAATTGTGGCACAAGAGGATAGGTCACATCAACATACAAAGAATGAAGGAAATGCAATTCAAGATTCTATTTGAAGGTCTTCCCAACTTCCAAGGATAAGGTATGAAGCATTTATGTGAATCTTGTCAACTAGGGAAGCAAGCGAGACTTCCATTCAAGAAGAGTGTCTACATAAGCCAACATCCATTGGAGTTGATACATACAGATGTGTGGGGGCCAACCAAAGAGCAATCCATTGGAGGTAACAAGTACTTTGTCAATTTTATAGATGATTGCATAAGGATGGTTTGGGTTTATTTCATAAAAGACAAATCAGATGTGTTTACATGTTTCAAAGCATTCAAGGCAATGGTAGAGAAGGAAACGGGTACATATATCAAGAAGCTAAGGTCTGATGGAGGGGGAGAATATTTCTCCACGAATTTTCTGATCTTTTAATGGATCAAGGCCTCAAGAGGCAAGTAACATGCAGGTACAAACCTCAACAAAATGGAGTAGCAGAGAGAAAAAATAGATACATTGTTGAGATCGCTAGAGCAGTGCTTAATGAGATGAATGTACCTAACATGTTTTGGAGTGATGCAACAAATATTGTCGTGTATTTTATGAATAGGGCTCCTACCTCAGGGATCCATGGCTTGACACCATATCAAGCCTATTATGGTAAGAAACCTGATCTTTCCCACTTGAAGATATTTGGATGTACTTGTTATGTACATGTGTCAAGTGAATTGAGGCACAAGCTACAACCAAAGGCAGAAAAGTGTGTGTTTCTAGGATATTCAAATGATCATAAAGGTTACAGGTGCTTCAACCCAAACACAAAGGACTTGAGGATATCAAGGGATTTAGCTTTTGATGAGCTACTCCCTTGGTATAAGAAGTATGATTGTATGCAGGAATATGAAGAAGAAAAGCATGCACATGATGAAGAACAAATCGACCTAGAGCTAAGCGGCCCAAGGTGTTCCATCAACGAAAATATTTCAAGCATGAACTCACCATGGAGGGGAGATCTTCATCAAGCTATGAAGCACAATCCACCAACAAAGGCAAAGCAACATTGGTGGAGTTGGATGAAGAAGGTAATGAAGTTGAAGATGATGAAGGACACATGATGGAGAAGGAAGCCACATCAAAGAAAGAGATCAAGTACCCAAGGCAAAGGAGGTTTATTCCTCCAAAAGGTGAAGAAAGGAAGTCTTCTAGAATTAAGTATCCAACTCAAAGGTTTACTTATGATTCATACATGGAAACGCATTATGCATATATGAACAAAGTAGTAGAAGATCATGAACCCGATTGCTATGAAGATGCAAGCACGTACACCGAATGGAAA
>CM035436.1:69699640-69714640 GCA_020310875.1 Ceratopteris richardii
ATCGGCGGCGAGGTGGTGTTCTTCTAACCTGAGTCCCCTAGCTAGATCTGTCAGCAATGCATCCCAATTGACTGGCCCTGGGACATCTGGATGTGGCACCCGTAACTGTTCTGAGTGAATGGTTCGCTCCACAGCAAATAAATGGAGGAGATGTGAGGGTCTGGGTACAAATATTTCTGAGTGGTATTCCCAGAACCCTGTTATGAACATCTCCTCGAATGTTTGTTTAAAGCAGGCTCGGAGGTATTTTATTCTGGCGTGCCAAGCATATATCACCTCTATGGAAGGAGTGGTGCTCATGTCATAAACTAAATCTTGGTTTCCTGTAAGGAATCCGACACCTGAGAAGTGTGGGTCCTTGATATTCTTGAATGTCCTGAATGTAATAAGCATTAATTCAAAAATTTTCATGCACATCTGGGCCATCACATCAGGGGTATTCCTTAATCGGATGCTCCAGTGCCGTATGGTGGAAATCATATAATTGACGGTGGGAGGTCCTTGAGGGGGTGCTAGATAGACGTAGTTTAACCATTTGGCGCAGCCCTTGATATTCTTGACTGCAAGGGTAAACTCTGGCCATGTGCGTCTGCGGAATACAGGAACATAACAAGGGTTATATTTAATAAAAAGAGGCATATTCGTCCAGGTGCGAACCATCTCCGGGTAGGTTTCGAGGAGTCGGATCCTCCAGGTGGGTTGATGAATGGATCCTTTTTGAGCGCTCTCGGGGATGTCATCTGGCCCAAATTGTGTAGCAAACGTTGGAGGTTTGCCACATCTTTGTTGGATTTCTGCATTGTAGTCCGCCAGGAGTATACAATATGGCACGTATTGATCATCATTGGTTCCGATCCATCTATGGTGGGACATGCTGCGGAAGTATTCTGATTTAATAATAGTGTCCTCTATCTTTGCCATAGATTGGATTTGAACTGCCACTCGATCTTCATGAGTTGATGCTGTTTTCTCTAGTGTTTGGAGCCACTCAGGTACTTCAATTTCTAACGTATCCATTCCTTCTGCGGTTTGCTCACCACCTGGCATTGGCATAGGAACGTATGGTTCCTCATACGTCTCATCTACCTCGATGGGTACCAAATCCTCGGGTTCTGGTTCGACAACTGGAGAGGGCTGCCTTTCGTGTGTGAGTAATCTTGCCTGTAATTCGGCCACCTGCTCTTTCAATGTCTTAACTTCCTCTGAAGTCGTGGTCGTTTCTGTGACTCTGGGTGCTGTCTGTTGCTCTTGGAGTTGATTGCGCAGCGCATCACGTTCCCTTTCCAAGTCATCATGAGCTTCTAATAGATCTACATAGCTGTCCAAGATGGTCTTCATTGTCTCTGAGGGCACAGCTTTAAACTGCTCTGGATCAATTTCGTGGGGAGAGCCTTCCATTGCTGCTTCTAGATTTGCTTCATTTTGCTGCTGCAGTCTCTTGTTCTCTTCAAGGGCGGCCGCCATGTGTTTTCTGAGAAGTGCCAGGTTACGCCGGACTTTGAGATTATCGGCTTGGTATACTTCGAGCAAAGCTTCTAGTTGTTTGACACCTGATTCTGTCGATGGTTGGGGTGCCTCCAATAATGTTTGGTGAGCCTGCTCAAGCGTTGTGTAGCGTTGATTCAGTTCTGCATTTTCTGTTTGTAGAATGTGAAATTGTCTTTGTAAGTTCTGATGGTGCGTTGCCAGTTGTTGATACCGGTTGTCCAGAGCTCTGTACTCATTCTGGAGCTGGTATACACATTGATTTAATGCTAAAAATATGCTATTTACATTAAATAATGCTGGGAGGGGTGAAGATGCAGGGGGAATGGGGGCGGGAATAGGAGATGTGAATGATGTGGATGCAAGTGGAGAGGTGGGTGGAGGTGGTATGGGCGATGAAGGTGGAATGGGGGGAGGGAGCGGTGCTGTGGCAGGTGATGTTTCCATCGTGTCAATTGTTTGAGTGACGGTGTAGATGGGGATCGTGGGTGGAGTGGATGTGACATCGGTGAACAGGGTGGTGAAGGTGGGCATGGTGACTCCCCCGAATTGGATTCCCGGAGAGAGTGGGATGCCCATGACAATGGTAGTGGTAGTGGACGTGGTAGTGCTAGTGTCCTGTGGTGGAGTGAATTGTGTAGTGCGAGGTGGGGATGGTGGTGACAACGGTGCTTCCTGATATTCTTCTGCTTGCGCTGCCTCGCCTGGTGCTGATACATTGATGTGAATTTGCTTCCCGGACCTCCTGGGACGAACGGGAACCCTTTTCTCAAACCTGTGAATGTAGGCCATTGCCTCATGAATGGCCTCATCCAATCCTACGGCGTCGGCATGAAGGTTCATGGACTCAATGAACAACTCGTCCACACCTTCCTCAGCTAGCAAGTCGTTCATGAGTCTCTTGCCCGATTCTAGTGACATCTTATGCTGTTCCTGAACCAGTTGCATGGTTCGATATAGTCTCTTGATTTGTTCCGAATACGCTGGGGCACTTGCTAACTCGGAGAGTTCGTCATATTCTTGATGTTGTTCTTCGTCGGCTTCTTCTTCGTCTCCTCCTGCCTCTTGGTCATCTACATCGACTTCTACCACTTGTGGTTGGGTGGGGGCCGATGTTGTTGTTTGGGGTTGTGGTTCCTGAGCTCGCTCTGCTTCAGTTTCGAGATTTGAGTCATAGATCAACCTGGCAATTTCTTCATCCGTGAGGTCCTCAAGAGTAAATCCCTGTGGAAATTCCAAATCTGATGGAATGGGTGGAAACACCAGATTAGGCCCCTCTGTGCTTGGTCTTGGTAGCCGGATTGTGAATGGCCTAACTCGTCGTGTCTGGGGAGGGGTGATTTCTGGTGTAGTGGTAGCTCCCCTTGGTTGAGCACAGGGTAGTTGGACTCCCCCCCCATCTTCTTTGATGGGGGACCTGCTGCTGATAGTCTTCTCTGGAATTCTTGGGCTCGGGACCATACGAGTGCCCGCTGAACAGGCACGTCATAAGCCAAGCATCTATAGATTATTCTGGTCAGAGCACAACACCCGTGGAGCACATTCTTCTGTTTCTTGTTCCACCTTTGATGGGCTAGGTGGATCTGATCTATGATCCAGTGTGGCACATTGATGGGCAGGCTTTTTGTCTCTGCTAGATACAAGCTGAACCATATTTTCTTCGGAGGCATTGTGAATCGTTCTTGGGCGGGAAAAGCAAAATGTTGCATGATGGTTCGCAGGTGAAGTGCAATGGTAGGTGTCATCGCTACCATGTCCTTCAACTTATTAAGATCTTTGTGCTTCATTCGACCTGGAACCATGGTTTCCTTTTCTGTTGGGATGTGCATGCCATACATACCCAATGCTTCTCTTACCAAATTGAGGGTCAACTTGAATCTTTTAAGCTCATGACCCGGCAGTAGTGATGGCAACACAAAGGTGCTGTCGCCTCCCTTGGCCCTGCTTGGCGTGATGGTACTGATCAGATATGAGCATCGTAAGAAATCCGGCTTTGGTAAGTGGGCCCTGAAATAACTGTCCACACCCGCTTTGATCCAAACTGATCTCATGACTTCGGCGTTTTGATAGCTTTCAAACTCGCGCGTGAAAAAGTGGTATCGACCCCATTTGCCATTAAATTCCAATTCTGCTTCCCAGAAATAGGTTCCATCGCCCAGTGGTCCAGCAACATCACTGAACCAATGCGCATGCTTACCTACTTGAGAAGTGTGCCCTTGAGGAGGATCCTGAATGGGGAGCACATGTACGGCTTGAAGTTCTTGCGGCCTTGCTGTGAGACGTGCCTCAAGGAGAAGTGTTTCTATGTCCACAATCTGGGCACCAGATCCGGCTTGAGAATTGGTACCTGCTTCTGCCATGGCCGTGTTTGCTGGTTGGTTCTGTGAGAATATAGAACCAAGTGTTAACATCGTAATGGACAGAATAAATCCGTTGTTGTCCCCGTTACATCATTAACATGAGGTAGATGGTGAGTTAGTGGTTAGTAAGTGCATGAAGACAGTGTGTGTAGTTAGTGCTTGTGTTGTCCTAGGAGACTACTGCAGTTAGTAAGTGGGTATGAATTTACAAATTGGGGTCGGGGGGTTTATTACAGGCCCTAGGCTGCCAAATGCAGTGAATGGGCTTTGCTTTCGGTTTCGGAGAGTCTCTAGAGAGCTTTCTCGGTGTCGTGGTTTGAAAACGAGGCCTTTTTGGGACCCATTTACAATTGATTACATGCACGCTCTTGGGTCTTGGTGTGTTCTTGAGCGTTGAGAACGAGTGAATACTGGCAGTATGCGTAGCTGCGTTATGCTGTTTAGGTTGTGGCCTCAGCGTAGTTACTTGTGCCATCAAGCAAGCCTTAGGCACCCAAATTTGTCTTGATTGTGGGCTAGCCTTCATCGACTTCTTGGGCACCCAAATATATTTCACGTTAGCAGAAGAATTTCCGAAAGACTTCTTATTAGTGTCATGTTGTCGGTTATTAATAAGAAACTTCGCCCGTGTAGTTGACGGATGTGCAACCGGTTGTTCGCCTTTCCGCACCCACACATGGTTTATTTTCTGAGACATTCTGCTGAGCAGGTACTTTTGATCTCGGACATAGGTAGTACTTTGCTTTTTCTGCCTTTGATCCACCTTGGGTTGCTGCCTCCTTCTGGCCTTTGGAAAAGAAGGGAGTTCCGTTGCATCCCTGACTCCTTTTTTGCAAACATCATTCCTCTGCAACACAGGGTTTTGAACAAGAACAGCATGGTCATCTTCATGTGTACCCCTGGAAGGACCAGGAGTTTGTGCCTTTCCTAGTTCCTTGAGTGCTCCATTGTCTAATTCTACTGTAACTTGGCTATGATTGACCCAAACCTGGAGAAGTCCACTTCTTAGGTTTAAATTGACTGCTTGGTCATAGATCCAATCTTGACCCAAGATAAGAGGTTCAGTGAGATCCTCATCCTGACACACCAGTACTTTAACTGTCATTGCCTCATCATGAATGTAGAGGGGAAGTTCCACCTTGCCCATGCAAGGGGTTTCCACACCTCCCAATCCTATGAGATATGCTTCCACAGGATTGACCGTTAACTGCAACTCTTGACAGTAAGACACTCTAACAGCACTAGTGGCTGCACCTGAGTCAATCAAGGCTCTTACGGTCCTTGCACTCTTCCCTTGTCCTATCTCTAGGGTTACGAAAGGACGTCGATCAGTTATCCTATGTGAGCTGGTTCCTGCAACTGAGCACATTGCCATATGATATCCTTGATCTGCATAGTCATTTGTCCTAAGCTGCTCTCTACCTTGCCTACGTAATTTCATCCTTCTGATGCGTTCTAAAGCTTCTGCTTGAGCTTCTTCTCGAACTCGCTTTTCTTCCTCTTTGCGTTTCTTAGCAGTGTTGAGTCGGCTAAGCATTTCCTCCGTGAGGGGTTCCTGATACAACTTGACTCTGCAACCGCTAATATAATTTGGGAGAAGATCACCCTCTAATGTGGCCAATTGTACTGCTCCACTCGTGGAGATCCTATTGATGATCATAGGTCCGTAGCCTCTCTTTTCTAGCTTCCTCGCGTGTTGTTTTAGTGTATAGACTAAGACTAGATCTCCTGCTTTCAAGCCTTTATCCTTCACATGGGCATCGAAGTATGCCTTCTGTCTCTTCTTGGCTGCATATATTCCTGCGGCGGCTCTCAGTCTTGTTTCTCCTAATCGTTCAAGGTCAAAGATCCTAGAGGAGAGCTCATGGCCTGTCCATTCGTGCTCTCGTGCTACTTTCAACGTAGGGATCAAGAAGTCCAAGGGTAGCACGGCGTTTTGGCCAAATACCATCTGAAAGGGGGTGGCTTGGAGTACCGTTTTGTAGGCAACTCGATATGCCCAAACAGCATGGTGTAGCTGTTTGTCCCAATCAGAGCGTTTAGTGCTCACTAATTTTGTCAGTACATTGCATAAGATCTTATTAGTGCTCTCAGCTTGCCCATTAGCTTGAGGGTGATAAGGGGCAGATTTCTTGTGTATGACCAAGAATTCTTGGAGTAGATTTTCAATCACTTCGTTCAAGAAATGAGTGCCTCTATCACTTACAAGCTCTATAGGTAGCCCGTATCTCGTGAATACATTCTCAAACAAGAATTTGGCAGTTGTTTGAGCATCGTTCTTTGTCGTAGCCTTTACCTCTACCCACTTGGTGAGATAATCTGTCGCAACAATGATGTATTCCGCATGAGAACCCTTAGCTGGGGGATTAATAGGACCTACGAAGTCTATTCCCCACTTAGAGAATGCACGTCCACCCATCATAGGTTTCAGTGGCATCTCATCTTTGCGTATGGGATACTGAGTCCTCTGACAGACATCACACCGTTTCACATAGGTATGTGCATCCATGTGAAGGGTAGGCCACCAGAAGCCCGCAAATAGTATAGCCTTGATCACCCGATCTGGTCCAAAGTGTCCTCCTGCTACACCTTGGTGAGCAGTTTCTAAGATCTTAAGATACTCACTTTCATGGACACATAGCCTCAGGTAACCATCTTTACCACGCTTATATAGATTATCACCAATGAGTGAATACTCTTGGGCTTCTTGTTCTAAACTCCTTTTCCTAGCTAGAGTCATGTCTGGAGGGAATGTGTTTGTCCTCAAGAATGATACTAGAGGTTCACTCCAATCTGGCACTATGGATACTTGATAAAGAGTAGCGTGTTCCACAGGTGGTTTAGTACAACAGATTGGGCATTCCTTGCACAACTTTTGGACATCCGCTTCCATAGTTGGCCAATGCACTCCGAATCTCTTTAGAGTCTGTAAAGTTCGTTGCTTTGAATGGTGTCGCTCTAATGCACCTACATGTGCTAATTGCAACCATTTAGCGTACTCATCCTCTTCTACGCAACAAGCCAAGATCCCTTGATCTGTGTGCTTGTACATGCTTCCTGCCATGATGTGGTACTTCTGGGCTTTCACAACCTCCCTATTCCGCGTGTTAACCACTGGATGGTTAGGCCCATATGTCAATACTGGCACTAATGGCTTAGCCCACTGTGGCACCACTTCCAAATTAAATAAGTAAGCATCAGGAAGGTCATCTGACACTCCTTGTGGGGCTTCTCCAGATGTGAGTCTAGAGAGATGGTCTGCTCGTAAGTGAGTCCTACCTTTCCTTACCACAACCTCGAAGTCGTATTCCATTAGTAAGAGAAACCATCTTACTAATCTTCCTGTATTGCATGGCTTGTTTACGAGATATAACAATGCCTGATGATCAGTAAAAAATTTAAACTTATTTGCAAGCAAATAATGTCTAAACTTTTTAACTGCATATACCATGCCTAATCCTTCTCGCTCTGTAGTGGTGTAATTTCGTTCAGCCGCATTCAACTGTCTACTAGCATAGGCAATTGGAAGATCCATATTACCTTCACCAGTAGGCTGTGCAAGAACACATCCAATAGCATAATTGGATGCATCCACGTGAACATGGAATGGCTTATTCCAATCTGGCGTGGTCAAGATTGGTGCTGAACATAATCTTCGTTTAAGTTCTTGGAAGGAATTCTCACATTCATCCGTCCACTCAAAGTTAGTCAGAAGTCCGTACATGGGCTTTGCAATGACAGCATACATGTGTATAAATCGTCGGTAATAACCACAGTGCCCCATGAAAGCTTGTACTTCCTTGACATTCTTTGGCGTAGGTAGCTCTGCTATGGCTCTCACTTTTTCTTCGTCGGTAGATATGCCATTCTTTGACACTATGTGTCCTAGAATCTTGCCTTGCCTGACCATAAAAACACACTTTTTTGGGTTCAGGCAGACCTGATATTCTCTACATTTGTCAAAGATTTGTCTGAGTTCAGGAATATGGGTTTGTCTAACATTGGAATGAGCACAGAGATCATCCACATAGACTTCTAAACTCTTTCTTAGGAACTCCTTAAACACATGGCACATCAGCCTCTGGAAGGTAGCTGGTGCGTTGGTAAGCCCAAATGGCATTACTCTAAAAGCAAAAATGCCCCATTCTGTGGCAAAGGCGGTCTTATGCTGATCCTCTGAAGCTATGGCTACTTGATTGTAACCCGAAAATCCATCAAGGAAGCTGTACACTTCCTTGCCTGCCACTCTTTCTAAGAGATGTTCTGTGATGGGAAGTGGATAGTTATCTCGAATTGTGGCTGCATTAACCTTTTTCAAGTTAATGCACACGTGCAGTTTGCCATTCTTCTTGGGCACCACTACGATGGGGGATACCCATTCAGTGTGCTCAATTTCATAGATAAATCCAGCTTCGACCAGTCTATCTATCTCTTCCTTGATCTTAGCAGCATAATTATCGTTATATGTATAAGGCTTTTGCTTAGAGGGTTTAGCATCTGAGGTCATGGGAATAGTGTGTGAGCATATCTCGGGGTCTACGCCTTTCAAATCCTTGTAACTCCAAGCGAATACGTCTCTGTATTCTCTTAGCAAGGCTATCAATTCGTACTCTTCTTCTTCTGTTAGGTCATGGCCTATATACGTGCATCTCTCCTCTCCTTCTTCTATGGCCACAACTATTTTCTTGGTGGTTTCTTTGTTATCATAGGCCTCTCCTACTTGTGCCTCTCGTTTAGGCATCCTTATCATGACTCTCCTGTCGTCTATCTCATACTTCTTAAAATTTTCTGGGACCTCAAACAAAGATTCTTCCTCCTCTGGTGAGGTTTCTCTTTTTCTCCGTTTCTTTCCTCCTTCCTTCGGGGTCACATGTGTTGCTAATCTTACGTCATTTGTAACTTCTCCATGCCTCTGGGGTTGAAATTGTACTTCATGGAAGTATTCCTCATCTGATGCAAATGGAGGATCCATAATGATTGACTCTAGATCGGAGTCACTTGCATCCTCAAAGGCACCAGGGCTAGGTTCGCATTCTTCTAGAACTGCCTCTCCCATGATTGGCTCTATGGAGAAGACTGAAATGTCATAGCCATCCTCATCACAGTGAGGTGTCCATTGTTCTTCATTGATGGCTACATCCATGGTTGCTAAAATTTCTGCCCAGCCATGGGGTTCAAATTCCTCGTCAGGAAAGACTACAGGTGCATAGGCTGGGTCTTGAATGGGTCTATGAGTTTCTTTTGCACCTATTTCTCTAGCTTTTTCTCTCTTCTCTTCCTCTACTGCTACCTTGCACATCCATAAGTGAGTGTCTTCATGCATCCATGAGGATCCAGACCCTATGGAATGCACCGATTCTGAATCGTCTTTGGCTCTATGGATGGGATTCCATTGGATAGGAGGGACATCTCTATGAGAATAATCCTTGAGATTGACTTTGGTGGTAACACCCAAGTGTTGCAAATACAAGGAGTTGGTTCCCCAATCCTGTACCACTTGCAACTGTCGCATAAATGGTCTTCCCAAAATCATCTCATAGGCATGATTTTTGCTAAAGTCACATATAGCAAAGCTATGCTCAAACTCAACACCACAAGTGGTGAGAGTTATTCCTTCTAGCAATCCTAAGGGTCTCTCTATGTGACCATCGGCCATCTGCAATTTCATCCTCGTTGGCCTGAGTGCTGGCTTGCCCCAACGCTTCCATAAGGAGGTGGTGGCAATTGCAACTCCTGCACCTGAGTCCAAAATTGCCTTGGTGGTGTACTCCTGGTAGGTGATGGGAAGATAGGTGTTCCCTTCTTCACCTTCGCACATATCTCCTATTTTATCCAAGGGGATTTTTGGCACTGTCCTATGGGATCCTGCCCGGGAACGAGGTTTTGCCACTTCCGCAACTCGACTGGCTGCATATTTCCGCGCATTTGGTCTATCCTCAGGCAATTCTTCCAAAGTGAGATCGCGTTGCACCTTGGTGTTCGTTACTACCTCCGTGTTCCTTGGTATGATTGAGTCGTCGTTCCTTACCATGACTGTGGGTGCTCTCATACATGTGGACTTTGCTTCCCATGGGCCTGTGAAGTGGGGTAGCTCTTGTATGGAATTAGACTCAAAGTCCAATCTCTCGTGGGAGTGAGCACTCTCATGTTCCCCGTAAATAGATGGGATGTCTTGTGGGAATTGGTCGTGTGCATCGTCCACAAGTTCAAAAGGAGGGGCGACCTCGCTTTCGTTATCCCATTTGTCTTCTTGAATCTCTCGTAGGAAGTCTGGTGCAAATTGATTCATAGAAGAAGAAGTGTCTGGCTCTGTAGAATTAGGTACATAAGCTACCTGGGAAGGAGGGCTTATTCTATTGTTGGCTCTTTCCTCGTTCTCATAGATAGCTGGAGCACAAGCTCCCTGGAGAGGGTTACTTATTCTATTACTTTTCCGAACAGGCTCATACGCTCCCTGAGAAGGAATGTAGGCAACCTGTGGAGGTACACAAGCTTTCGAGAGAGGCTCCTGTGACTTTTGGGGGGGAAGATAAGCTTCTTGAGGAGGCCCGTGGACTTCCTGAAGAGGCTGGCTTTTCCGTTCTCTTGCCCTTTCCTTTTCTGACTGTGCAATTAGCCTCTCTTTTCTTTCTAAGGAGGGGAAGGTGTCTGGTTTAGTGGAATTGGCCACATACACTTCTGATGGGAACTGCTTCATGTTTTTGCTTGCTTTATCTTTTTCTTGATTTTTTTCTTCCTCGGCAGATCTTGCAATTATTTCCTCTAACTTCTCTAGGAATCCATCCAAGTGTAATTGCGTTTTGGCTGAGCCCGAGTAATTGAAAAGGCGACTGGCTTCAAACATAGTCTGAGCCAATGCGACCATTTTCGCGCATAGTTTGGTTCTTTCTATCTCTAGGTCAGCTCTAGGATAGCACTTGTCATGATCCGTGACGTTTGGCCCTTCTTGGATTCTGGCTTGATATGCTTTGAGCATCATGTCTATGTTTTCAGGAGTGGGATCAGCTAATACTGATCCTACCCTAGGGGATGGTGGAATCGTATGACGTGGGTTGGAAGGTGGCGGGTCGGAGGGCGATGGAAGTGGTGGTGATGGGATAGTGTGAAAGGGGGTTTGAGAGGTGATTTCAGTTATCCTAGCTTTGGTTTCTCTTATGCTTTCCTCAAGTTCACTCATCTTTTTAGCCCATTGTCTTTTCATTCTTTCCCGACTATCTTTCCATGCTCTAGTCCTTTTCTTTGTTACGCTCTCGGTTTCACTAGCCTCTGAGTTCTTATCCTGGTTTGCCCCTTGATTTTGCTGCAAGGCTTGAGCTCGAGTGACTACCTGTACGGGAGCAGTGGAAGTGACACTTCCTGTGGAATCTACCACTAACCCAATAACGTTGATCAGAGTGATTTTTGGCATATTATTAGGATTCTTAGGGCAATCTCGTAAGAGATGTTCTTTTCCACACTCTTGGCAAAAACCTTGGATTGTTATTGACTGGGGTTGTGTAGGTGGAGGCAAGGGACAATCACGAATGAGGTGATCTCCTTGACACCGGTAGCATGGACCTCTAGGGAATGGTGGTCGTACCTGCCTAGGTTGAGGCCTGGGGTTGGGGTTTGCATACATGACGTTCGTGTAATCTGACTCCCAACTAGGTTCACTCGGTTCTTCACTATAGTATGACTCACCATGTTCTGGAGACTGCATGTAGTAAGCCTGGGGACTATCGATATGTGTAGAATCAAAGCTATGGTCACTCGGGTCACTTTCTGAGATCAATGGGGTTACTGGTACGATAGCTCTATTCAGGTTTTCTTCTGCAACAGCATACTTTACTGGAATCACGTTAGCGGGGTTTGGAGGCTGTTGAGCTAGCACCGGTTGGGGTCTCTGTTGGGCCTGATATTGTGATTGGTAGGTTTGTTGGGGTCTAGCATATTGTGGTGGTGGAGGGTACTGGTTCTGGTATCTGCCTTGTTGGTAGGGCTGAGGGTAGGATTGCCTAACTACCTGCTTGTTGTATGGGCAATCTTGCGCAGTGTGGTTTGTGTACTTCCGTTCTATAGTGCAGTACTGGCTACTAGGGTTAACTTGGGGTTGAGCCATAATGGGACAGACGTTCGCCATATGGTCACCACCGCATGTATAGCACCTTTTCACAGGGGCAAACCTTGGGATTTGTTTGCTAGTTACACCTAATTTCTGAGCTACCTTTTCGGCAAGTTCCTCAATTGATGTGGATTGCGCGGAAGAGTGACTAGATGCACTATCTGAATCTTTGTAGATTTTGGAAAGCTCTAGCTCTTCTCCTAGGTTATCTTCAATGTCAATGCACATGCGTACACATTCTTCTATGGTCCTAGGGTCCTTTAGATACACATAGGATCTCAATTTCGTACTCAGCAATCCATCAAGGAATAAGGCTACTTGTTTAGCAGATGTGGGTAGCTCCGAAATAGGGCACCTTTCAAGATATTGTCTAAATCTTCTTCCGGCCAATCTGACAGTCTCTTGGGGGGTCTGTTTGAAGCTGTGAATCAATGAGGAGGTATTGTGTCTTATGCCGCTCTTAGAGAACTCTACAATGAATGCCTCTAGGAGTTGGTCTATGCTCCTGAACTGACGCTCATCTAATGGCTGAAACCATGTAAGTGCTGTGTTCCTAAGGGTTAGACCGAAGGCATTGTACTGCGTGAACAGATCTTCCACTTGTTCAGCTCTCAAGACTTGCTTGAACTCCGCCACATGATCATAGGGATCTCCTGTGCCGTCAAAGTAATTCTTCATGGACTTAACTAGCTGGGTGGGTCTCAAAGTTCTTGTGTGCTCTCTAGGCCTCGGCAGAGGGAATCCATCTACATTTCTTTGGTTCCTGTGGGCTCTAAGCATCTCAGGTTCTACCCTATTCGTCTCCGTTCTCGTTCTTTCTCTGCCCACTGGGTTGGCAAAACTTACTTCTGGTCTCTCTCTACTTCTGTCTCTTTGCGTACCATGAGCTTGGGAAGTTCCAGCCCCAGGGTGACCATAGGATACATTTGATCTTGGTTGGGGGAAAATAAATCCACCCTTCCAAGTGTAGGCATGCCTATCATTTTCTGTCACCACAAAGATCCGTTCCAAAGTGTGATCTAAGTAGGTCACTCTACCTGGGCTATCTGGATCCTTAAACTCATAGATCATGATATTCCCTATATCAGTTGGCTGATTGGATTTATACCTCCAAAAGGCTTCATCAGTTTCTCGATTGATAAGCAACTCTATGCTCTTGTTGTCTTGGGGTACCCACTCAGGCGTGATAATCCTAGTGAGAACTGATTTACCTCGAGGGGTTCTAGGTTCCGCACCCATGTTCCCTTGTTCCAGGTCACCTAAGTCCGCTTCTGAGATTACATTCCCAAAGTCATCTGTCCTATCCGGGTGACTAGTGACTACATATATAGTTCCTTCCTTGTCCAGGTATGCGCCGTTTTCAAACTTGACAGCTGGGTGCTCTAGTCCTATGGATTGGTCAGGGTTTTTAATCTGGACCACGGATCTTCCTAGGCCGTCCTCATAGATGCTAGCATCTAGTCGGTTGGTCCTAAGATATTCCAGCTGTGTTTTGTAAGGGCCTTCTACCCTATACAAATAAGGCACTCCTGAACTTCCCGTAGGTCTGTCCATGCCTTGAGACATTTCTGACTCACTGGTCTCAGAGCTAGGGTAGTATGAGTGGTGACTCAACTACTGGGCCCAAGACCTTGCAGTGTGATTGACACTAGCCTCTGAAGACCTAAGGCTTTGTCTCTCTCTTGCTAGGTGTCGTCCTGATCTAAGGTTCATATGCCTAACTGATTAGCCCAATTTTTCTCCAGAGTACAACCTCGTTGCCGATCAATTGGTACCAGTCACTTGATTCTTTTTAGTTAATTATTGTGTTTATGGTCTTGTCTGATATCACGTCGTCAGGAACACTTGAATGTTTTCCGTACTTTAGGTTGATCATTCCACGTTAGGTTCTTTTCCTTTATGTTATCGATAGCACAGAGATAATGTTTTTAACTTGAACTTGAGTTTTCAGGTAATCTTCACTTGATAATTGCCTACCGTTGTCCTGGCTTACTCCTATCACTAGTCGTTCTTAGCTTGAGCTAGGAAATGACAGAGGGAGTTGAGAATATTCCGACCTTACTTGTTGATCCCTTGCTTTATGGTGCTCAAGAACCCGGTTCTCAAGCTTGCGAAGAAACCTTACTTTGTATGCCCTCAGTTGCTCTCAATGGACCTATAAAAGTCCCACGGTTAGCTCAATGCTTAGATTCAAAGGACAAAACCAACCACTTTCATTCATGTAACACAAACACATATTTGCATGGTGACTTTTAGGAAAATAATTCTAAAGACCCCTGACTTTGATCCCCCAGGGTATGGTCAACTTCAAAATACCTTATCTGAAAATCACCGCATTATCTTTATAAAAAATAGTTGAGGGCGTGTAGTATATGCCACGAGCTTTCCAACAAGCCCAAGAGCTCAAAAATTGGATTTCGTATGAAAAAGTTAGGACTGTTCAGGGTTTAGCGGGTTAAATCAGGATTCAATACAAGCTAACAGTCAAACAGGAATACTCGAGTAGCTTGTGGCACGGCCTTGCGATGCAATACTACACCCTAGTGTTTGTCCCACACTTAGTCAAAATTTAGACCAATAATTTTGCCTTGAAAATTTGACCTAATTTGCCCTTCTAACGCGTTCGCAAAGTCTGTCGGTCGCGATTGACAGGTCAGTCGCGATCGACGTGTCGATCGCGATTGACAGGTCCGTCGTGGCTGTCAGTCGCGATTGACTGGTCAGTCGCGATTGACACGTGGCCGAAAAGTCAATCAATCGTGGTCAAAGGGTCGTTGACTCTGTCGATCGCGATTGATGAGTCGATCGCGATTGACAGGTCGGTCGTGAGGGTCTGTCGATCGTGGTCAAACAGTCGTTGAGTGTGTCGGTCGCGATTGACAGAGCCGTCGTGGTCTGTCCGTCGTGGTCAAACAGTCGTTGACTGTGTCGGTCGCGATTGACAGAGCCGTCGTGGTCTGTCCGTCGTGGTCAAACAGTCGTTGACTGTGTCGGTCGCGATTGACGACTCGATCGCGATTGACACGTGTCACGCGTATGGTCCGTCGGTCGCGG
>CM035436.1:69722140-69727140 GCA_020310875.1 Ceratopteris richardii
GTGATTGATATCTCTCTTAGTGTGTAGGCTCTGTTTGAAATATTTTGCTCTCTATTGTAAGGGCTGGTTCTCCTTCTCTATGTATCCATTTGCTATGATTTTGGTGTCATTGGGTAGCTATTAGAGTCCTCTAAAGTTGATCAAAGTTTGATATTCATTCTCTGTATAATCTCTGAGAAATGCTTGCTGGAGTGAAGTGAGGTATCTGCTTGATTGGCAGTTGTGAGCATTCAACTAGCTCATGTTGTAGACATTGTTTCTCCTTGTGTAGGCATCCATTTGAAGTGAAATTTGGTTTTTTGGAAAGCTGTTGGTGTCTACTACAGGTCTACAAAAGCTCACTGGAGTTCTCTGCATATGCTCTGAGTAAGAGCATTTTTGGTGTGCAGAGGTCAAAGAAGGATACCTGTGGAGGTCATTCACGCTTCGTCGTTGCTTAGGGGTTGAGATACTTCCCCCATCAGTGGTATCAGAGCATTTGGGCATCTTGGAGGCATCACATACAAGCACGAAGACCTCTTGGAGTTGGTGGTTGAAGATTTGCATCAACAAAAGCTTCTTGGAGGTAGCTCACATCAAGGGGAAGCTATTCTACTCAAAGTTTCAAAGAGCACAAGGTTTCCATCTAAGGAAAGCTTTGGATTGAGGTAACCTCAGAGCCTCATTTTCATTTTACACACATTGGAGCATTATCCAAGGGCTAGGTCAAGTATCAAAGACTAGATATGGGAGATTTCAACACTCAAATTGAAAAGCTAGACAAAGGGAACTATCAACCATGGAGATTTAGGGTCTCCAACTATCTTATGGGCAAGGGCCTTTGGGGGTTGATTAGTGGAAGTGAACCAAGACCTAGGTTGGATGAGAATCCAACCAATGATCAGAGAAGGGCCTTTAGGGAATGGAATGAAAGAGACAAGAGGGTTATCTTTATCCTTTCCCAACACATTAGCAATAGCATGATCGGCCATATCCAAGACTTGGATTCAAGCATGAAGGTATGGGAGACACTTGAAAGGCTTTATTCAACAAGCACCAAAGCAAGGAAGATCCAACTCAAGAATGAGCTCAACAACCTTAGGAAGAGCTCAGGGAGTAGCATAAATGACTACATACTTAAGGTCAAGGAGTTATCAGATGCATTGGGATCCATTGGAAGCCACGTAGACGATGACGATCTTGTGGCTTATACTCTCAATGGTTTGAAAGATGATGAGAAGTGGAAACCCTTTACCACTTCACTATATGTAAGGGATAATCTTCCCGATTTTGAGCCATTGGTTGCTCTCATGGTCACCGAAGAAATGAACATAGGTGGAAGTTCAACTAAAAGCAAGGATGCACAAGTTTTCTATGCAGGTAATCAAAGGGGCAAAGGAAGACGAGGACAAGGAAGGGGCAAAGGAAGGTTTGGAGGAAGGCAAGGCCACTCAAGCAATCAAGGACATGACCAAGGCACCTCATCACAAAGAGGGAGAGGAAGAACAAGAGGAAGAGGAGGACGACATCAACAAAACAGGAATCAAGATGGTGAAGGATGTTACATATGTGGCAAGTTTGGCCACTATGCTAGAGATTGCTACCAAGGAGGAAACCAAAGGAGCTATAATCAAGGTTCTTCATACAAAGGCCAAGGTAATTATGCTTCTACAAGTTCAAAAAATGACAATCTCTTGATGATGCACATGAATGGGAACTCAAGAAAAGTAGATAACACTTGGTATATTGATAGTGGATGTAGCAACCATATGAGTTGCAATGCTTCTTGGTTTACTAATCTACATGTTCCCAAAGGTAAAGGACATGTAGAAACAGGTGATGATACAGCCCATGAGATCTCCCATGTTGGAGATGTAGCTTTGGATGATTGGGAGGAAGGAAGATGTCTCAAGGATGTCTTGCATGTACCTACTATCACAAAGAACTTGGTGTCCGTTGGGCAAATGGTTGAAAGAGGCTATCAAGTAAAGTTCAACAAAGGTGGATGCTTTGTGGAGAACCCTAAGCAAGGTTACAAGGTCATAGCAAGAGGAAAGAAGCAAGGGAGACTCTTCACTTTGGAGGTAAGCTCTCATTCCACTCAACATGTCTACTTCACATATGGAAACAAGAGGATTTCGGAGTTGGACTTGTGGCACAAGAGGATAGGACACATCAACATACAAAGAATGAAGGAAATGCAATTCAAGAGGCTGGTTGAAGGTCTTCCCAACTTCCAAGGACAAGGTATGAAGCATTTATGTGAATCTTGTCAACTAGGGAAGCAAGCGAGACTTCCATTCAAGAAGAGTGGCTACATAAGCCAACATCCATTGGAGTTGATACATACAGATGTGTGGGGGCCAACCAAAGAGCAATCCATTGGAGGTAACAAGTACTTTGTCACTTTTATAGATGATTGCACAAGGATGGTTTGGGTTTATTTCATCAAAAACAAATCAGATGTGTTTACATGTTTCAAAGCATTCAAGGCAATGGTAGAGAAGGAAACAGGTACATATATCAAGAAGCTAAGGTCCGATGGAGGGGGAGAATATTTCTCCAATGAGTTTTCTGATTTTTTAATGGATCAAGGCATCAAGAGGCAAGTAACATGCAGGTACACCCCCCAACAAAATGGAGTAGAAGAGAGAAAAAATAGATACATTGCCGAGATCGCTAGAGCAATGCTTAATGAGATGAATGTACCTAACATGTTTTGGAGTGATGCAGCAAATACCACCGTGTATCTTATGAATAGGGCTCCTACCTCAGGGATCCATGGCTTGACACCATATCAAGCCTATTATGGTAAGAAACCTGATCTTTCCCACTTGAAGATATTTGGATGTACTTGTTATGTACATGTGCCAAGTGAATTGAGGCACAAGCTACAACCAAAGGCAGAAAATTGTGTGTTTCTAGGATATTCAAATGATCATAAAGGTTACAGGTGCTTCAACCCAAACACAAAGGACTTGAGGATATCAAGGGATGTAGCATTTGATGAGCTACTCCCTTGGTATAAGAAGTATGATTGTATGCAGGACTATGAAGAAGAAAAGCATGGACATGATGAAGAACAAATCAACCTAGAGCTAAGCGGCCCAAGGTGTTCCATCAATGAAGATAGTTCAAGCATGAATTCACCATGGAGGGGGAGATCTTAATCAAGCTATGAAGCACAATCAATCAACAAAGGCAAAGCAACATTGGTGGAGTTGGATGAAGAAGGTAATGAAGTTGAAGATGATGAAGGACACATGATGGAGAAAGAAGCCGTGTCAAAGAAAGAGATCAAGTTCCCAAGGCAAAGGAGGTTTATTCCTCCAAAAGGTGAAGAAAGGAAGTCTTCTAGAGTTAAGTATCCAACTCAAAGGTTTACTTATGATTCATACATGGCAACTCATTATGCATATATGAACAAAGTAGTAGAAGATCATGAGCCCGATTGCTATGAAGATGCAAGTAGGTACACCGAATGGAAAGAGGCAATGCAAGAAGAGATCGACGCACTTGAGGAGAATCAAACATGGACTCTAGTGCCCAAGAAGGATAACATGAAGGTAATAGGTAATAAGTGGGTGTATAAAGTAAAGAGGAATTCAGATGGATCTATTTCTAGGTTCAAAGCAAGATTGGTGGCCAAGGGTTTTGCACAAACATATGGAGTGGACTTTGAAGAGACATTCAGCCCCGTGGCAAAGATGAGCACCATTAGGACACTCATTGCAATGGCTGCTAGCAAAGGATGGAAGCTTTTCCAATTGGATATCAAGAATGCCTTTCTCAATGGAGACTTGGAAGAAGAGGTATACATGGAGCAACCACTAGGTTTTGTTCATAAAGAGTTTCCAGATCATGTTTGTAGGTTGAAGAAGGCACTTTATGGCCTAAAGCAAGCTCCAAGGGCTTGGAACCAAAGATTGGTGGACTATTTGATCAAATGTGGTTACAATCAATGCAAGGCGGATCCATCTCTCTTCATCAAACAAAGAGGAGAACTTGTAGTCTACATGTGCGTGTATGTAGATGATCTTATCATTACAGGTAATGATACAAAGGGCATTGAGGAGATCAAGGCAAAGCTTGGAAACGAGTTTAGGATCTCTGATCTTGGAGATCTTAGGTATTTTCTTGGCATTGAAGTTTTATACAAAGAAGAAGGTATTATGCTCATACAAAGGAAGTATATTCTAGACCTACTTGAGAGGTTTGGGATGCTACATTGCAAGCCTATTTCAAATCCCATGGAAGTTAATGTAAAGCTAAGCTCCATTGATGGAGAGCCATTAGAGGATGTAACCTTGTATCGATCTATTGTAGGATCTTTCAATTATGCCACAATAACTAGGCCCGACATAGCATATGGAGTTGGAGTGTTATCACAATTTATGCATAGTCCAAGGACTACACACTTGCAAGCTGCAAGAAGAATGTTACGATATCTCAAGGCCACTATAAATGAAGGATTGTTCTATTCATTTGATGATGATATGCAGGTCAAAGCTTATTCTGATGCCGATTGGGCCGGTTCGAAGGAGCATAGAAGAAGTACAAGTGGTTACCTAGTCATGCTAGGTAGCAAGATCATCTCATGGATTTCAAAGAAGCAACCCACGGTGGCATTATCTTCCACCGAGGCTGAGTATAGAGCTTTGGCTCAAGTCACATGTGAGCTAATGTGGATTAAGAAGTTATTTATGGAGCTTAATTTGGAGGTTGACACATATCCAATTTTTTGTGACAATATGAGTAGCATTCATCTAGCATCGAATCCTGTCTATCATGCTAGAACCAAGCATATTGAAGTGCACTATCACTTCATAAGGGAAAAGGTGATATCGAAGGAAGTTTCAGTACATCATATTGGTACCAAGGACCAAGTTGCCGACATGTTTACAAAGGCTTTGGATGGGATGAAGATTTCAAAATTCAAGCAATGCATCAACATGAAGGAGCTTGGATGAGGACGAAGAATTGAAGCTTGAGGGGGAGTGTTAAAAGTCAAGCTTCAAGCT
>CM035436.1:69732140-69747140 GCA_020310875.1 Ceratopteris richardii
CTAACGTGGAACGATCAACCTGAAAGCACGAAGAACAGTCAAGTATTCCTGACGACGTGATATCAGACAAGACCTTAAACACGATAAAATAACTAAAAAGAACCAAGCGACTAATATAAAGTAACCAGCAACGAGGTTGTACTCTGGGCAAAGAATTGGGCTACTTAGATAGGCATACGAACCTTAGATCAGGACGACATCTAGTAAGGGAGAGACAAAGCCTTAGGTCTTCAGAGGCTAGTGTTAACCACACTGCTAGGTCTTGGGCCCAACAGTTGAGCCACCACTCGTACTACCCTAGCTCTGAGACCAGTGAGTCAGAGATGTCTCAAGGCATGGACAGACCTACGGGAAGTTCAGGAGTGCCTTACTTGTACAGGGTAGAAGGCCCTTACAAAACACAGCTGGAATACCTTAGGACCAACCGATTAGGTGCCATCATCTATGAGGATGGCCTAGGAAGATCTGTGGTACAGATTAGGAATCCTGATCAATCCATTGGATTAGAGCACCCAGCTGTCAAGTTTGAAAATGGAGCATACTTGGACAAAGAAGGAACCATATACGTAGTCACCAGTCACCCAGATAGGACGAACGAATTTGGAAATGTGATCCCAGAAGTAGACTTAGGTGACCTGGAGCAAGGAAACATGGGTGTGGAACCTAGAACCCCCCGAGGCAAATCTGTTCTCACTAGGATTATCACACCTGAGTGGGTTCCCCAAGACAACAAGAGCATAGAGTTTCTCCTCAATCGAGAAACTGACGAAGCCTTTTGGAGGTATAAATCTAATCAGCCAACTGATATAGGAACTATCATGATCTATGAGTTTAAGGATCCTGATAGCCCAGGCAGAGTGACCTACTTAGATCACGCTTCAGAACGGATCTTTGTGGTTACGGAAAATGATAGGCATGCTTACACTTGGAAGGGTGAATTCATTTTCCCCCAACCGAGATCGAATGTATCCTATGGTCACCCTAGAGCTGGAACATCCCAAGCTCATGGAATGCAAAGAGACAGAAGTAGAGATAGGCCAGAAGTCTGCTTTGCTAACCCAGTGGGCAGAGAAAGAACGAGGACGGAAACGAATAGAGTAGAACCTGAGATACTCAGAGCCCACAGGAATCAAAGAAATGTGGAGGAGTTCCCTCTACCACGACCTAGAGAGCACACAAGGACTTTGAGACCGACTCAGCTAGTGAAGTCCATGAAGAACTACTTCGATGGCACTGGAGATCCATACGATCATGTGGCTGAGTTTAGGCAAGTCTTGAGAGCTGAACAAGTGGAGGATCTATTCACGCAGTACAATGCCTTTGGTCTGACCCTTAGGAACACTGCCCTGACATGGTTTCAGCCACTAAATGAGAGGCAATTCAGGAGCATAGACCAACTCCTAGAGGCTTTCATTATTGAATTCTCTAAGAGTGGCATAAGGCATAATACCTCCTCATTGATTCATAGCTTCAAACAGACTCCCCAAGAGACTGTAAGATTGGCAGGAAGAAGATTTAGACAATATCTTGAAAGATGCCCTGTTTCAGAGCTACCCACACCTGCCAAACAAGTAGCCTTATTCCTTGATGGATTGCTGAGTACGAAATTGAGATCCTATGTGTATCTGAAGGACCCTAGGACTATAGAAGAGTGTGTACGCATGTGCATTGATATTGAAGATAACCTAGGGGAAGAACTAGAGCTTTCCAAAATCTACAAAGATTCAGATAGTGCATCTAGTCACTCTTCCACGCAATCCACATCAATTGAGGAACTCGCAGAGAAAGTGGCCCAAAAACTAGGCGTCTCTAGCAAACAAATTCCGAGGTTTACCCCAGCGAAGAGGTGCTATACATGCGGTGGTGACCATATGGCAAACGTGTGTCCCATTATGGCTCAACCCCAGATCAATCCAAATAGCCAATATTGCACCATAGAACGAAGATACACAAATCACACAGCACAAGACTGTCCTTACAACAAGCAAGCGGTCAGACAAACCTACCTTCAGCCCTACCAACAAGGCAGATACCAGAACCAAAATCCACCACCACAATATGCTAGACCCCAACAAACCTACCAACCACAATATCAGGCCCAATAGAGACCCCAACCGGTGCTAGCTCAACAGCCTCCAAACTCCGCTAATGTAATCCCTGTAAAGTATACAGCTGCAGAAGAAAACCTGAATAGGGCCATAGTACCAGTAACCCCGTTGATCTCAGAAAGTGATCCCAGTGACCATAGCTTTGATTCTACACATGTTGATAGTCCCCAGGCCTACTACATGCAGTCTCCTGAACATGGTGAGTCCTACTATAGTGAAGAGCCAAATGAAATAAGTTGGGAGTCAGATTACACAAATGTCATGTATGCAAACCCCAACCCTAGACCTCAACCAAGGCAGGTAAGACCCCCATTCCCTAGAGGACCGTGCTACAGATGTCAGGGAGATCACCTCATTCGTGATTGCCCCTTACCTCCACCTACACAAACTCAGTCCGTGACGATCCAAGGCTTTTGCCAAGATTGTGGAAAAGAGCATCTCTTACGAGATTGCCCGAAGAACCCCAATAATATGCCAAAAATCACTCCTATCAACGTTATTGGGTTAATGGTAGATTCCACAGGGAGTGTCACTTCCACTGCACCAGTACAGGTAGTCACTAGAGCTCAGGCATTGCAGCAAAACCAAGGGGCAAGCCAGGAAAAGGGCCCAGAGGCTAGTGAAACTGAGAGCATAACCAAGAAAAGGACTAGAGCTTGGAAAGATAGTCGGGAAAGAATGAAAAGGCAATGGGCAAAGAAGATGAGTGAACTCGAGGAAAGCATAAGAGAAACAAGAGCCAGAATAACCGAACTCACAACTCAAACTCCCTCTCACAATACTCCACCACCACCATTCCCATCTCCATCCGACCCACCACCTTCCAACCCGCCTCATACGACTCCACCACCCCCCAAAGTAGGATCAATCCTAGCAGATCCCACTCCTGAGGACCTAAACATGATGCTTAAAGCATATCAGGCCAGAATCCAAGAAGGGCCAACCATAACCGATCATGAAAAATGTTACCCTAGAGCCGAGCTAGAGCTTGAACGAACTAAAATTTGTGCTAAGATGGTGGAATTGGCTCAAGCCATGTTCGAGGCTAGCCGCCTCTTTAACATCTCTAGCTCAGCTAAGACGCAGTTACACTTTGATGGACTGCTAGAAAGAATAGAGAGGCTAATTGCACAATCAGAAAAGGAACCTGCCCCTCAAAGAAAGGAAAGGGCAAGAGAACGGATAAGCCAGCCTCTTCAGGAAGCCGATGTGCCTCCTCAAGAAGCTTATCTTCCCCCCCAAAAGGTAGGTGAGCCCCCCTCGAAAGCTTACGTACCTCCACAGGTTGCCTACATTCCTTCTCAGGGAGCGTATGAGCCTGTTCGGAAAAGTAATAGAATAAGTAATCCTCCCCATGAAGCTTGTGCGCCAGCCATCTATGAAAACGAGGAGAGAGCCAACGATAGAATAAGCCCTCCTTCCCAGGTTGCTTATGTGCCTAATTCTACGGAGCCAGACACTTCTTCTTCTATGAATCGGTTTGCACCAGACTTCCTACGAGAGATTCAAGAAGACAAATGGGATAATGAAAGTGAAGTCGCCCCTCCCTTTGAACTTGTGGATGATGCACACGACCAATTCCCACAAGACATCCCATCTATTTACGGGGAGCATGAGAGTACTCAGTCTCACGAGAGATTGGACTTTGCGTCTAATTCCATACAAGAGCTGCCCCACTTCACAGGCCCATGGGAAGCAAGGTCCGCGTGTATGAGAGCACCCACAGTCATGGTAAGGAACGACGACTCAGTCATACCTAGGAACACGGAGGTAGTAAAGAACACCAAGGTGCAGCACGATCTCACTTTGGAAGAACTGCCTAAGGATAGATCAAAAGCGCAGAAATATGTAGCCAGTCAAGTAACTAAAGTTGCAGAACCACGTTCCCAGGTAGGATCCCAAAAGACAGTGCCAGAAATACCATTGGACAAGATAGGAGAAATGTGTGAAGGGGAAGAAGGAAACACCTACCTGCCCATCACCTATCAAGGACATACCACCAAGGCCATTTTAGACTCAGGTGCAGGAGTTGCTATCGCTACCACTTCCCTATGGAAGCGTTGGGGCAAGCCAGCACTCAGACCCACGAGGATGAAATTGCAAATGGCCGATGGTCATATAGAGAGGCCCTTGGGATTGTTAGAAGGAATAACTCTCACTACATGTGGTGTTGAGTTCGAGCATACATTTGCTATATGTGACTTTAGCAAAAATCATGCCTATGAGATGATTTTGGGAAGACCATTTATGCGACAGTTGCAAGTGGTACAGGATTGGGGAACCAATTCTTTGTACCTGCAACACTTAGGTGTTACAACCAAAGTAAATCTCAAAGATTACTCTCATAGAGACGTACCTCCTATCCAGTGGAATCCCATCCATAGAGCCAAAGATGATACGGAATCCGTGAATTCCATAGGGTCAAGATCCTCTTGGATGCATGAAGACACCCACTTATGGATGTGCAAAGTAGTAGTAGAGGAAGAGAAGAGAGAAAAGGCCAGAGAAATAGGTGCAAACGAAACTCATAGACCCATTCAAGACCCAGCCTATGCACCTGTAGTCTTTCCTGATGAGGAATTCGAACCCCATGGCTGGGCAGAAATTTTAGCAACCATGGACGTAGCCATCAATGAAGAACAATGGACACCTCACTGTGATGAGGATGGCTATGATATTTCAGTCTTCTCCATAGAGCCAATCATGGGAGAGGCAGTTCTAGAAGAATGCGAACCTAGCCCTGATGCATTTGAGGATGCAAGTGACTCCGATCTAAAGTCAATCATTATGGACCCACCATTTGCATCAGATTAAGAATACTTCCATGAAGTAGAATTTCAACCCCAGAGGCATGGAGAGGTTACAAATGATGTAAGATTAGCAACACATGTGACCCCGAAGGAAGAAGGGAAGAAACGAAAGGAGAAAGAAGTCTCACCGGAAGAGGAAGAATCTTTGTTTGAGGTTCCAGAAAATTTTAAGAAGTATGAGATAGATGACAGGAGAGTCATGATAAGAATGCCTAAACGAGAGGCACAATCGGGAGAGGCCTATGATAACAAAGAAACCACCAAGAAAATAGTAGTGGCCCTAGAAGAAGGAGAGGAGAGATGCACATACATAGGCCATGACCTAACAGAGGAAGAAGAGCATGCGTTAATTGCCTTGCTAAGAGAATACAGAGATGTGTTCGCTTGGAGTTACAAGGATTTGAAAGGTGTTGACCCTGACATATGCTCACACACCATCCCCATGACTTTAGATGCTAAACCCTCTAAGCAAAAGCCCTACACATATAACGACAATTACGCTGCTAAGATCAAAGAAGAGATAGATAGATTGGTTGAAGCTGGATTTATCTATGAAATTGAGCACACTGAGTGGGTATCCCCCATCGTAGTTGTGCCCAAGAAAAATGGAAAGCTGCGCATATGCATTAACTTGAAAAAGGTTAATGCAGCCACGATTTGAGATAACTTTCCGCTCCCCATCACAGAACATCTCTTAGAAAGAGTGGCAGGCAAGGAAGTGTACAGCTTCCTTGATGGATTTTTGGGTTACAATCAAGTAGCCATAGCTCCAGAGGATCAGCATAAGACAGCCTTTGCCACAGAATGGGGCATTTTTGCTTTTAGAGTAATGCCATTTGGGCTTACCAATGCACCAGCTACCTTCCAGAGGCTGATGTGCCATGTGTTTAAAGAGTTCTTGAGGAAGAGTTTAGAAGTCTATGTTGATGATATTTGTGCTCATTCCAATATTAGACAAACCCATATTCCTGAACTCAGACAAATCTTTGACAAATGTAGAGAATACCAAGTCTGCCTAAACCCAGAAAAATGTGTTTTCATGGTCAGGCAAGGCAAGATTCTAGGACACATAGTGTCAAAGAATGGCATATCCACTGACGAAGAGAAAGTGAGAGCTATAGCAGAGCTACCTAGGCCAAAAAATGTCAAGGAAGTACAAGCTTTCATGGGGCATTGTGGTTATTACCGACGATTTATACACATGTATGATGTCATCGCAAAGCCCATGTACGGACTTCTGACAAACTTTGAGTGGACGGATGAATGTGAGAATTCCTTCCAGGAGCTTAAACGAAGATTATGTTCAGCATCAATCTTGACCACACCAGATTGGAATAAGCCATTCCATGTTCATGTGGATGCTTCCAATTATGCTATTGGATGTGTGCTTGCACAACCTACTGGTGAAGGTAACATGGATCTTCCAATTGCCTATGCCAGTAGACAATTGAATGTGGCTGAACGGAATTACACCACTACAGCGCGAGAAGGATTAGGCATGGTATATGCAGTTAAGAAATTTAGACACTATTTGCTTGCAAATAAGTTTAAATTTTTTACTGATCATCAGGCATTGCTATACCTCGTAAACAAGCCATGTAATACAGGAAGATTAGTGAGATGGTTCCTCTTGCTAATGGAATATGATTTTGAGGTTGTGGTAAGGAAAGGTAGGACTCATTTGAGAGCAGATCACCTCTCTAGGCTCACATCGGGAGAAGCCCCACAAGGAGTGTCAGATGACCTTCCTGATGCTTACTTGTTTAATTTGGAAGTGGTGCCACAGTGGGCTAAGCCATTGGTGCCAGTATTGACATACGGGCTTAACCATCCAGTAGTAAACACACGGAATAGAGAGGTTGTTAAAGCCCAAAAGTACCACATCATGGCAGGAAGCATGTACAAGCACACAGATCAAGGGATCTTGGCTTGTTGCGTAGAAGAGGATGAGTACGCTAAATGGTTGCAATTAGCACATGTAGGTGCACTAGAGCAACATCATTCAAAGCAACGAACTTTACAGACCCTAAAGAGACTCGGAGTGCATTGGCCGACTATGGAAGCGGATGTCCAAAAGTTGTGCAAGGAATGCCCAATCTGTTGCACTAAACCACCTGTGGAACACACCACTCTTTATCAAGTGTCCATTGTGCCAGATTGGAGTGAACCTCTAGTATCCTTCCTGAGGACAAACACATTCCCTCCAGACATGACTCTGGCTAGGAAAAGGAGTTTAGAACAAGAAGCCCTGGATTACTCACTCATTGGTGATAATCTATATAAGCGTGGTAAAGATGGTTAATATCTCAATATCTTGGAAACTGCTCACCAAGGTGTAGCAGGAGGACACTTTGGACCGGATCGGGTGATCAAGACAATACTATTTGCGGGCTTCTGGTGGCCTACCCTTCACATGGATGCACATACCTATGTGAAACGGTGTGATGTCTGTCAGAGGACTCAGTATCCTATACGCAAAGATGAGATGCCACTGAAACCTATGATGAGTGGACGTGCGTTTTCTAAGTGGGGAATAGACTTCGTAGGTCCTATTAATCCCCCAGCTAAGGGTTCTCATGCGGAATACATCATTGTTGCAACAGACTATCTAACTAAATGGGTAGAGGTAAAAGCTACGAAAAAGAATGACGCTCAGACAACTGCTAAATTCTTGTTTGAGAATGTATTCACAAGATATGGGCTACCTATAGAGCTTGTAAGTGATCGAGGCACTCATTTCTTGAACGAAGTGATTGAAAATCTACTCCAAGAATTCTTGGTAATACACAAGAAGTCTGCCCCCTATCACCCTCAAGCTAATGGACAAGCTGAGAGCACTAATAAGATCTTATGCAATGTACTGACAAAATTAGTGAACACTAAACGCTCTGATTGGGACAAACAGCTGCACCATGCTGTTTGGGCATACCGAGTCGCCTACAAAACGGTACTCCAAGCCACCCCCTTTCAGATGGTGTTCGGTCAGAACGCGGTGCTACCATTAGATTTCTTAATACCCACATTGAAGGTAGCACAAGAGCACGAATGGACGGGTCATGAACTCTCCTCTAGACTTTTTGACCTTGAACGATTAGGAGAAACAAGACTGAGAGCAGCTGCAGGGATATATGCAGCTAAGAAGAGACAGAAGGCATACTTCGATGCCCATGTGAAGGATAAGGGTTTGAAAGCAGGAGATCTAGTTTTAGTCTACACACTGAAACAACACGCAAGGAAACTAGAAAAGAGAGGCTACGGACCTATGATCATCAATAGGATCTCCACGAGTGGAGCAGTACAACTAGCCACGTTAGAGGGCGATATTCTCCCAAACTATATTAGCGGTTGCAGAGTCAAGTTGTATCAGGAACCCCTCACGGAGGAAATGCTTAGCCGACTCAACACTGCTAAAAAACGCAAAGAGGAAGAAAAGCGAGTTCGAGAAGAAGCTCAGGCAGAAGCTTTAGAACGCATCAGAAGGATGAAGTTACGAAGGCAAGGTAGAGATCAACTTAGAACGAATGACTATGCAGATCAAAGATATGACATGGCTATGTATGAAGTGTCAGGTGTTAGCTCGCATAGGATAATTGATCGACGTCCTTTCATAACCCTAGATATAGGACAAGGAAAGAGTGCAAGGACCGTGAGAGCCTTGATTGACTCAGGTGCAGCCACTAGTGCTGTTAAATTGTCTTACTGTCAAGAGTTGCAGTTAACTGTCAATCCTGTGGAAGCATATCTCATAGGATTGGGAGGCGTGGAAACCACGTGCATGGGCGAGGTGGAACTTCCCCTCTACATTCATGATGAGGCAATGACAGTTAAAGTACTAGTGTGTCAAGACGAGGATCTCACTGAACCTCTTGTCTTGGGTCAAGACTGGATCTATGACCAAGCAGTCAACTTAAACCTAAGAAGTGGACTTCTTCAGGTTTGGGTCAATCATAGTAGAATTACAGTAGAGTTAGATAATGGAGCACTCAAGGAACTAGGAAAGGCACAGACTCCTGGTCCTTCCAGGAGTACACATGAAGATGACCATGTTGTTCTTGTCCAAAACTATGTGTTGCAGAGGAATGATATTCACAAAAAAGGAGTCAGGGATGCAACGGAATTCCCTTCTTTTCCAAAGGCCAGAAGGAGGCAGCAACCAAAGATGGATCAAAGGCAGACAAAGCAGAGTACTTCCTATGTCCGAGATCAAGAGTACCTGTGCAGCAAAATGTCCCAGCAAGTGAAACAAGTGTGGGTACGGAAAGGCGAACACCCGGTTGCACTCAAGCCAACCACACAGGCAAAGCCTCTTATTAGTCACCAACAACACGTCACTAATAAGAAGTCTTTCGGAAATTCTTCCGCTAACGTGAAATCTATTTGGGTGCCCAAGAAGTCGATGAAGGCCAGCCCACAATCGAGACAAATTTGGGTGCCTAAGGCTTGCTTGCGGGCGCAAATAGCTACGCCGAAGCCACAACCTATACAGCGTAACCCATCCACTCGCACAGCTAGAACTCACTCGTTTTCAACACTCAGGAACACACCAAGGCCCATGAGCACGCACATAATCACTTGTAAATGGGTCCCTAAAAGGCCTCATTTTCAAACCGAGACACCAATAAAGCTCTCTAGAGTCTCTACGAAACCAAGAGCAAAACCCATCCATTGCATTTGGCAGCCTCAGACTTGTAACAAACCCCCAGACCCCATTTGTAAATCCATGATAACTTACTAACCACATCACTATCACACTACATCATTCCACTTAACTCTTAGGTCTACCGAACGGCTAACCGCACACGCACTCGCACCGAGCACTTACTAACCCATTATTCGCTCCCGACCCTCATGTTAATGTTGTAAGGGGAACAACAACGATCCTCCCTTGTCCTGTACAATGTTAACACATGTTTGTATATTCTCACAGAGACAGGCAGCAAGAAGTAACATGGCAGATACGGTAGGAACTAGCTCCCAGGCAGGCACCAGCCACCAAGTGGTGGACATCGAAAGCCTTCCGGTCGAGGAGGAATTAAAGGAAAGACCAGTGGCATTAAGGGCATTACATGCCATACCGATTCAAAATCCTCCCCAGGGTCACACAATGCCGGTGGGCAAAACCTCACACTAGTTCAGTGACGTTGCTGGACCTCTTGGTGAAGGCACATACATGTGGGAGTCTGAGGTAGAATTCAATGGACGTTGGGGCAGATACCATTTCTTTACCAGGGAGTTTGAAAAGCTACAGAATAATGAAGGACTGAAGTCGATATGGAAGAAGGCTGGGCTTTATGATTACTTCAAGTTCCAACTACCAAAGCCAAATTTTCTAAGGTGCTCATACTTAATTAGTACCCTCACTCCAAGCAAGGACAAGAAAGGATACAGCTCCTTTGTGCTCCCATCACTCACAAGGGGCAACGAGCTGAAGCGTTTCTGCTTGACTATCAACCTAGTAAGACAAGCACTCGACATGACAGGTATGCACATTCCAACAGAGAAAGAGACTATGGTTCCAGACAATATGAAGAACAGGAATCTGACGAAGTTGAAGGACATGGTTGCGATGACACCCACGATCGCCATTCACTTACGCATGGTCATCCAACATTTCGCATTCCCCGCGCAGGAAAGGTTCACAATGTCTCCCAAAAAGATCTGGTTTAGCCTCTACCTAGCGGATGCTTTTGATTTGACAATCAATATGCCCCACTGGATTATCGACCAGATTCATATGGCTCATCAGAGATGGTATAAGAAGTAGAAGTCTGTACTGTATGGTTGCTGTGCACTCACAAGAATTGTATACAGATGCCTCGCATATGATGTACCAGTGCAGAGGGCTCTCATTTGGACCAGAGCACAGGAGTTTCAACGCAGATTGTCAACTGTAGGGCCTCCCTCAAAGAAGATGAGAGGCGCTGTCTAGATGCCTTGTGCGCAAGCTCGCGGTGCAACCCTAACGCCTGAAACAACCCCAAGACTTCCCCGCCGAGTACAACCATTTACCATCAGGTTACCCCGGCACAGCACAGATGGCCGTAATCTTGTGTTTCCACCAATACCGACTGATCTGGAATTCCCGCATGGATTCACTTTGGAGGATCTAACGGACGAAGAAGTTGCTAGAATCATCGAAGCCGTAAACGCGAAAGTTGAAGAAGAGCAAGCTGGTGGACAGCAAACTGCCCCAGACCAAGCCCAGCCCAGCCAACCGGACGTAGTCAATGTGGATGATGAAGAAGAAGCACATGAGGAGGCACAGGGTGGACAATCAGAAGGAGAAGAACAAGAGTATGATCAGGAAGCCCTACAAGTACTGGAAGGTGCCCCAGCCTATACTAACGCATTAAAGAAGCTCTACGATACGATGAACCGAGTTCAAGAGCAACACAGGCTATCATTAGCTGCAGGTAAAGCCCTCATGAACCAGATTCTGGAGGAGGAAGGTGTGGACAAGCAATACCGTGCCACCTTGGAAATGATATCGGACGCTTTGGGAGTACCCGAAATGGTGCATACTACACTAGCGCAATCACGAAGGACAGAGAAAAGATATGGTAGACGCCCCCCACGAACGGGAAAACGAATGAATGTATTAGGATCAGGACCACGAGGCACCCCCACAACCACTGGCACAGCACACACTGTTCACGACACTGAGGAAGCCCACACATCGAGTGCACCTCCATCACCTCTCTTGCCACCTTCTCCCCCACATCCGCCCCATTCACCTCCCTCTACCACTGTAACCTCTACTGTCACCACCTCCGAACCCACTACACACACCGACGCACAAACCATCAGTCAACCCACATACTCTATTTCCACTGAAAACATAAGTCTAACCACAGTCACGGTAAACACCACTACTCCGATCACACTTCCTGGGAGTTCACAATTACACACACCTCTATACACGTTCACAACTCTCACCGCACCCACAATCCCCATGTTCACAATCACTCCCATCACGGCCTCCACTTTTGAATCCATGGAAGTGTCACCCACCTCTGCACCTCTCCCACCCCCCATTTACCCACAATCTCCCATTCCCCCACCTCCCCCCTCACCCTTCTCTAGTACTGCATCCACACTTCCCTTTCCCTTCCCCTTCCCCTCTGCATTCAACACCATTTCTCCCACCATTCCTCTTAATAATGTATTTAATAATATGTATCAATGCATGTCCCAACTTCAGCAACATTACCAACACCTTGACAACCAACATACAAGGCTTTTCCGAAACCACGAAGATCTCCAAGCACGATGTAGGGATCTTGAAGAGCAGAGGCAGCTACTACAACAGCAACACGTGACATTACAGGAACAATATGCACAATTAGTAGCCAACCCACCCCAAGCAGATGATGAAGAACGACGACATATGGACGAGCTGCTACATTCTCAGATCACGGAAAACCTTAAGCTTCGACAGAACTTGGGCCTCCTATGCAAGCACATGTCTACAGCACTAGAGGAGAATAAACGATTACAGAAACAGAACGAAGAAAATCTGGAGGCGGCCATGGAGGGTTCCCCAGAGGAGATTGACCCAGAGCGATTCAAGGCAATTCCCTCTGACAATATGAAAGTGGTGTTAGAAACTCATGCAGATCTAATGGAGGCCCATGCCGCTTTAGAGAAAGAGAGAGATGATTTGCTGAGGCAGTTGGCCACCCGCCAGACATCACCCAGCAAGATCACAACCGCAGAAGATACATCTGAAGAGGTCACTAAACTCCGCGCAGAACTTGAGGAATTACGTAGCAAGGTCATGCAATACGAGCGTCAGCCCTCCCCTCTGGTAGAGCCCGAGCCTGACGATCTTGTGCCAATTGAAGTAGAAGAAACATTCAAGGATCCCTATGTCCCGATGCCAACACCCGGGGGTAAGCGAACAGAACAGGGCATGGACACAATTGAAATTGAGGCACCTGAATGGATGCAAAAGTTAGAGAAAGTAGCCACGACACATGATGACAGGGTGGCAGTCCAAATCGCATTGATGTCAAAATTGGAAGAGGTTGTAATAAAATCCGATTATTTTAAGAATCTCTCACACCATAGGTGGATTGGCCCATCGGACGACCTGTATGTTCCTTTTTGCGTTCTAATGGCGGATTATAATGTGGAGATCAAGCACCACACCTCAAGGGAACCAACCTCGGCCACCCAGTTTGCACCTGACGACATCCCAGAAAGTGCCAAGCAGGGACATATTCGCCAACCGACGTGGAGAATTCGGCTGCTTGAAACCTACCCGGAAATGGTAAGAACATGGAACAACATGCCATTGTACATCAAATATAACCCATGTTATTGCCCTGTATTTCGAAGGAGATCATGGCCGGAGTACACACAAACAGTGCTGACGATTAAAGGATGTGAGAAGTGGCTCAATTATGTGTACTTCGCACCCCCTAAGGGCCCACCTACTATTGGATATATGATTTTGACGATTTGACATTGGGGGGTCCGTTTCAAGAATGTACCTGATGTCATGACTCAGATGTGCCTGAAGATTTTCGAACTTATGTTGGTCACCTTCAAGACCTTCAAAAATGTCAAGGAACCGCATCTCTCAGCACTAGGATTTAATGAAGGTAATCAGGACCTTGTATACGACATGAGCACAACCCCATCGATTAATGTTGTGTATGCATGGCACGCTCGCATCAAATATCTACCGGCCTGCTTCAAACAAACGTTTGAAGAGATGTTTGTCACGGGATTCTGGGAATATCACTCCGAGATATTCATTCCCAGACCATCCCATCTCTTGCAGTTGTTTGCAGTGGAACAAGCTCTCCATTCCGAAAAGCTACGTATACCACATCCAGAGGTTCCCGGGCCGGTAGACTGGGATGCTCTACTCACAGATTTGGCCAAAGGATTGAGAATCGCAGAACATCACTTAGCGCAGGATGTCGTCGAGTACTACATTCAAAAACCCACACAACAAGGGTCTGTCAGGGACGACAGACGCGAGAGAGGGGGGGGTGTTAGCAGCAGACAAGGGAGTCAACAAAGATCTGGAAAATAGGCCAATAATTTTCCTCAGGAAGAAGCAAGTATGAGCATTCACGCAAATCTAGCACTTAGGCAACCCTTTAACTTTTCAAAAACCCTTACACCAATTAAAAGTGATTCTCATCACTAAACACCATTGTAAATACCATTCATATTTTTGTAGCTCCATTTTGTGCAAGCCAAGCAGTCCTTGAGCTTGAGGAGCTTTAGAAGTATCTACCTGCCAATTTTCGTAATTTTTAGATCTCGTTTGAGCCCTCAAATAAGCCCTGGAACCTAATTTTTAACTAGGCCGGACACTAGGTCTGAACAGGGCCAAAGCTAGTCAAAAACTATAAAAGGAGCTAGAGAGCTCATTTTTGGGTTAGATTGTAATTGAAACAAGCTTGTAAGAACTTTTTGGAAAGTAATCTAAGAACTCCATTGATTCTCACTCTTTGTCTTGCCGTGTGTGCGTGTGTGTGTGTATGTGTGTGCATGTTTGTGTGCTTCTCACTCACGCACCTGTGCCGCCACTTGCTCGAGGTCTTCATACCATCCTCACGTCTTCCCGGATTGACATTAAAGGAGGTGCTACTCATCACTGAGCTACACATATACATATGCATATACATATACATATACATATACATATACATATACATATACATATACATATACATATACATATACATATACATATACATATACATATACATATACATATACATATACATATACATATACATATACATATACATATAAATATAAATATACATATACACATACACATACCATACACATACACATACACATACACATACACATACACATACACATACACATACACATACACATACACATACACATACACATACACATACACATACACATACACATACACATACACATAACAACATACACATACACATACAATACACATACACATACACATACACATACACATACACATACACATACACATACACATACACATACACATACACATACACATACACATACACATACACATACACATACACATACACATACACATACACATACACATA